>NCKU01000506.1:0-39740 GCA_003675995.1 Dinothrombium tinctorium | reverse complement strand
TCCTAGACGATAACGCTGCGAAAACGGGTAGGCCGGTTACTGTTAGGACAGATACCGGAATAGCGCGGGTTTCGGAAATAGTGGCTGAATGTCCGAACATTTCAATTCGCCGTGGCGCACAGGAAGCCGGAATGAGCCATACAACCTTCCGCAAAATTCTCAGGAAGGACTTGGGTTTATTTCCTTACAAAATTCAAATCACGCAACCGCTATCAGAGCGGAATTATGCCGATCGATTATCGTTTGCGACCGCAATGGCGGAAATGATCGATCTCAAGCGAATAAATGTCGGTGCGATATGGTTCAGCGATGAGGCCCATTTCTGGCTCCATGGGTATGTAAACAAGCAGAATATGCGCCATTGGGGGTCGGAAAATCCGCATGTAACGGAAATCAAGCCGCTTCATCCAAAGCGGACTTCAGTCTGGTGCGCGATAAGCGCTCGTGGTATAATTGGCCCGTATTTYATCCACGAAAACGTGAACGCCGTAAATTACCGGGCACTTTTAGAAGAGCGGTTTTTTCCCCGCATTGCGGAAATGAACGGCATTTCCAAATACTGGTTCATGCAGGATGGAGCAAGGCCGCATAGGACTCGGGATGTTTTTAGCTCTATTCAGGCCAATTTTGGTGATCGAGTGATTGGACTGGGCTATGCAAATCAAGAAAGAGGTGGAATTGATTGGCCGCCATATTCTCCCGATTTGAACCCTTGCGATTTTTTTTCTTTGGGGCTATCTAAAGGATAGGGTGTATGCGCAACGTCCGGAGACCATACCGAAGCTTGAGGAGGCCATTACCAACGAAATTCGGGCGATCACAAAACCCATGATTGACAAAGTTTGTGCCGGTTTTGATAACCGTATCAGACACATTATTGCGTCAAATGGACAGCATTTTGAAAATTTAATTCATTAATTTTAAACGTTGCGCTATTATAATTCACCAAAATTGTAATTTTATCTCAGGTAATCAACAAATTTTTACGCATTGTTTTTTGCAATCTTTTAATTTCCACCCTGTATAATAGATAGTATAAATAGATAATAGGATAGATATATATATAATATATACATAAAAACGATAAAATAGAATAAGCCAATATTACAAAGAAAGTTCGTATAAAACGGAAGACGAGAACAAACATAAAGCAATTGAGATTGTGGACCTCACTGCTGAAATAGGAGAAACTTTTACAACAAACTTTGGTTTAATTATTAATCTATTCGCAAAAAAGAAAAAAGAATCCGTAGTTATTAATGAAGAAGCAAGCAAGAAAAAATTTCAAACATAATCAAGATAAAATATACTGAAGACACACCGTACCCCACTTTCACTAATCGCAAAAGAAAAAACTCGCTATTATCTTTGGAAGAAGATACAGAATCAGCCGATGAAACAAAGGCGGAGATAAATTTAATTATGCCTGCATTAGTAACTAAATTCTCTCAAAAAATCAAAGAAAAATGTTTAAATGTTCGTATCCAGATTGCAAATACCCCGCAAACAGAAAACAAAAAATCATTATCCACTTCTCCCACTTCAACATTACGCAAGCAATTGTAGAGAAAAATTTCACTGTTATTAAGATCAATCGCTTCAAAATTGGATTTTAAAAAGATTCTGTCGAATGCCTTACTTTGTCACGTCTTGGAGAAAAGGATTCAATATCTCGACTAGTCCGCAACCGTTTCGCAGAAAAAATCCGATGAAAAAAGCTCATTCGAATTGATTAAAAGCTCTTATAATAGTGATAATCAGGCATGTGAATCTCATGCACAAAATTGTACAGAATTTGCATGCAAATATGCACAAAAAATCTTCAAAATATGCTCAATAATATGCAAAAAATAACTTTGATTTCAAAATAAAACAGGATTTCAAACATTGATTTCTCTTTTCATCATTAATTGTAGTTTCATTCAAAGAAGTTGCTTTTGACGATTAGTTTACTCTAATTTTTATTTATGTTTTTTCCTGGCAATATGTTGGTCAACTTGAAATTTTTTCTTTGAATTCGCATTTGTGGCACAAACTCAAAAGAGTATTGACTCGTTTGTTGAAAAAACAACAATTTTTATAATTTCTCACAAAACGACGAAGTTTTTGAGTTTGTGTCTTGGCATTTTAAAAAGTGATCGACTTATAAACGACTTCGCTTGCGATTAAACATAGAATGATCTTATAAAATTGCTATTTGTTGACAACCATATATAAATTATTGCAAAGGAATGTTATTGGAACTGTTCCTATAAGAATCAATTGAATATATTTATTTTGAAAGACAGTTGCATTAATTACTTATTTTGTTTAGAAAACTTATTCTTAATAAATTTATAAATAGAATTGCATTTCTTTAGCTTAATTACTTTTGTTTTTATTAATTTTTTTACTAAACAATCTATTTAAAAGTTGAAAATATGCATAAATTCGACAAAATTTAGAAATATGCATGCATTTAAGAAAAATTAAAAAACATGCAAAAATATGCACCCTAATTTTACTTGATTTACACTTATTCTAAGGCCAGAAACTTTGTTGATTCAGCGAAAGAGAATAAACGAAAAAAAGCAAATACAAAATCGAATTCAATAATTATTACAGCTTTCAAAAAATTACAATCTTGAAAATTAACCAAATAATTGGACAAGATTTACGCAATTTTCTCTTTGATTCTGCCATCTTTACCTGCTTTATGGACAAAACTATTATTATTGCATTTTAAAATTTTTGTATTGGTGCATTTATCATTAAATGGAAAAAATGTAAAAATTTTGATGTTGAATTTAATAGCTTATCCTATAAAATAGCTTTTTGAAAAGTATTTTATCTAAAAGAAAACTCTTTTGTAGGAATATTTTTAAGTTATTGAAATATTGAGATTAAATTATTCAAGTGACATTTATACGCATAATTGTCAGTTTTTTTGACAGTCGTTCTTCTTTTTCTCTATTTAAAATTATAAAGAATCAATTTATTTTCACTACTTACAAGGAAATTGCTTTTTGTGCCTATTCCCGATCTCAAAGAGATGGAGATAGAACTTCATTAGTGATCACTTAAGATTTAAAAAGATTTTAAACAAGTTGCATTTAAACCACGTTTTATAAACCCTTCTTTTCATGAAGCTCTCGTTTTTATGAACGAAATTTTGTGAACTTTGTAGATTTGTAATACTTCATTTTTATGAAATCCTTGTTTTAATGAAAGTAGAGTGCCCCCCTTATAGGGTGCTGGGCCCCACTAAAGACTATTTTTAATTGGTTCCGTGCTATTGCACGGGATCATGTTAATGAATAATAATTATATAACGGTTTTTTATTCTGAAACAGTCTACTATTTCACATAATTTTTTTAAAATTACCCATTTTCGAGCAAAATTTTTACTCCATTGATAAAGTATAAAACAAAATTATTAATTTTAAATTAAGTTTTTAAACTATTCTTAATTATATTGATTATTTAGGTATTATGCGCTTACGATTTTTAAATAACGAAAAAATTTATTTGAAATACGCTCGTGGACAAGCAGAAATGCCAAATATATTGACATTTTAAGGTATTTATTAAAAATATATGATAGAAAAGTTTTATGAATTTTTCATTAATTTCAATATATTAAATATTGAGCATATAATGAAGTTTCTTAATCACAAAATTAATAAATACGAGTAGTGAATTTTTAAATCCTAAAATGGCAATTTTGGAAAAAATCATAATGATGTTCTTATTCAAAGCTACATAACTTTTTATTTTGAATCTTATTTGAAATGAATATTTTACTGAATGAAGAAAAAACATGTTACTATTAAACTTTGTAAAAATTTTAAATTTTATTTTCTACAGCGCGTGCAAATAAATAATAAAGATTTGTGCAAGTCCGAAATTAAAATAAAATTTTTATTTCAAAAATTATTCAATAATAATTAATTCGTAGACGATGGAATTTGATTCAAAGATGAAGCAAGCATAGTTTTAAACGGAAAGCTGACCATCCGAAAAATAATAGAAACACGGAATCAATTAAAAATAGTCCTTAGTGGGGCCCAGCACCCTATAAGGTGGGCACTCTACTAATGAACAATTTTATTTTGCAAAAAGTGATTCATAAAAATGAGGTTCTACTGTTTTAGAGTAATAGAAACCTTTTCAAACAAAATATTATTTTCAGCAAAAGTAGAGATTTCGATATTTTGAGACAGAGTCTGTGGAATCGTTCATTAATGAAATACAAACTGAGAAAAAAATCTTTTGTGTCTAATCCTCACATTTTATGCGGAATCTAAATGCTTTGACCGTCTCAATTCGGTTGCAATTTGTAAGTAATTTGAATAAAAGCATTTCATTTAACTCATTTCAAATACAATGCATGTCTGTTGATTCACTGCAAACAATTGCTGTTATAACTTGCATGAAAATTGTTTTGAATTGGGAATTTTTATTTTCGCTACGCTCAAAACAAGTTAAAACCAAACACGAAATGAATTAAAACGGCAAATGAAGATAATTGAATGAAAACATACAAAATGGAGCTTCGTGAAGATTGATTTTTAACAGAAAAAGAGTTTGTTTTAATATATATCAAAGTTAAGTGTATATTAATATTATAAAAGTATTAGTAACATCCACATTAATTTTCATGCAATCCAAATTGAAAAATGCTAATCTTGCTTTTCACATATGAATTTAGTATTTAATAATGTATATGCTATGTAGATCTTATACACTTATATTGAACAGTTCTATCAAAAAAATAAAATCAAATTCGAAAAAGCCTTTTAATGATAAGAATTTATATTAAAAATTTCAAAAAAAAATTAATTTTTTGGAAACACTGTGAAAAACACTTTGAGCAAGAGCCCTTATTTTTTTATAAATGTTTAAATTCATAAAAAATATTAATTATAATAAAATAAAATTTAATAAAAAATAAAAATTTAATGACAGTTAAGTTTGTTTACCTTTGAATTCCAATTTATCATTTCAGAATATTTTTATCTAATAATCATAAATATGAGGATCCAATATTAAGTACAAAATTTTGTTAACATCCTCTTTTTCAATGGACAGAAGTTCTTGCAATGGACGCCAAAATGGTCAATCAATATAGAAATCCTGATTCAAATCAAACTGCAAACAAAAAATTGGTTTGATTGCAATTTAGTTTTGGCATTTGCAAGCCTCTTTTTGTTGATATTTAAATTAAACGTTAATTGAATGTTTTATGAATTAATAAAAGAGAAGACATTATTCTAGATAAGAGCAATTGTTTAGTAAATTAAATATAATATTTTATAAAAACGAAATTGCTGTTCGTTTTCGATCTAATCAGAAGTAAAGCCATTCTCACAATGCACTTGAATTACCTCCACAGCAATTTATTTTTCCATCTCTCATGCATTAAATTTTATCCAGAATTTTATCTTTAATTCGTGTTCTAGCATATAAATTTTTGTATTTTGTAAAGTTGAGACTATTTTTTAAAAGTGTTGTACAAAAATGCAAATCATTGTCTTTACTTTCACGTACTCACTGAATATATCTACCATCTATGGATTATCTAAAATTTTTGTAAATTTTTGAAAGTTTTATTGATTATTCTACATCATAAAATTGATTGCTTTGCATGAAAAATAAATTATTGTCTCGAAATAATAAATGAGAGTTACGAACTCTTCAAATATTAATTCTATTTGTCAATATTTTCGTCTACAGAGTTTATAAAGAGCCAAGTGATGCATGGCAGTCATTAATAGTGTTTGCCTTTTATACTTAATTATGATCGTCTGATAGCGTGTGCTGTGTATTTGTTTATTATAGGTTACAACTTACCATTTAAAAGAACTCGTCTCTTATGACGAAGAAATTAAAGTTGAATGTTACAGGTGAAAGCAGTTAATAGTGAGCTACTTAGTGAGTAAAAATGAACTGAAATACAGCTCTTGTCAAAAGGCTTTGCAATAATTTAAATTTAATATTACGGTTTTATATGTATAAGTAATTTCATTTAAGATGAGATAATTTCACTGTGAAACTGTACAATTTTGTAGGATCATCAAAGATTTAAATGATTAATTTTGATCAAATCAAATCTTTCAAACGAAAAATTTTTATAATCATATTTACAAGATTCTAGCTTCATAATTTCAAATTCAATCAGGTTTTATGTTGATTTCTTATTGAAATGAAACTTGCGGTCGTCAAAATTTGTTTTAATGGTTCATTATCATACTTAATACGACATAAATGATTGTTTTTTAGCTAGAGAAGATTTGAAATCAAATAAAAAATTTGAGGTGACAGTGAAATTTTGTAGTCAGGCTTCTTGTCTAATGTTTCGAAAGTAAACAGCTGAAAATTTACTGTGTGAACTAAAGAAACGCAATTTTTTTAACGACTTGTTGAGAAATGAAAAACATTTTTTGCACGCTCAATCCTCTGTGATCAAGAACAGTGAAAATAGTGTGAATCAATGGACCTTGTGGAGAAAAGCTTCAATAAATTATTTGAAAAATAGAGTAAAGTGAAGTGATTACATTTATTGTTTTCATTGTGCACTAAAGTAAAACAGTGAAAAAAATGAGTAAACTTCGAGAAAATGAAAAAATTAAGCTTGACCAAAAAAAATTATAGAAAATAAAAATTTTTATGGTGTTTTTTAAAGAAAAATGCCTTTTATGGTTACAAAACTGACAACACTGAAATAAAGCTCAGAAAATTCATATATTAACCAAAAAACTATCATTATGAGATATAAACTTTAGAAAGAAATAGTAAGAAGATATAAGCAAAAATGTATTAAAAGCTTTTTTAGTATATTTATCGATAAATGGTCTGGCAAACTGTTTGAGTTCCCACAAATTCACCTAATTTCAAATTTTTCATTAACATCACTTTTATCAATTTTTAAGTACCTAAAACACATTTTTTCGATTTATTTGTTTTGAATTTAGGCTTTATTTATATTATTTACTTGAATTTTTATCTAGACTTATTTTTTCTTTTTTTCAAGTGATTAATTCTTCCATCTTGCTGACTGATGAAGTTTGAATTAATTGAATGATGCTTTCATTCTAAAATCAACATCAAGCTAATGATTGTGTTCTCGGAAAGTAAATAATAATTTAACTATTCAATTATTTAATTAGCTTTTTGCACGCAAATCATTTTGTGAAACATGATTTGAGCAGTGAAAACCATTTATTTCAAAGAATTTTCGTCGTTAATTCTCGATTTTTATCGTCGTTAATTTTACAAAAGGTCAGTTTAAATAAAATGCAAAATAATTCAGAAGCGTAATAAAATCATTTTTAAATTTTAAATTTTTTTTAATTTATTAAAAGTATCACTGTTAATACAACTGTATTCAAAGCCGAGAAAAATAAAACGAATCTGAGTACTTGTTGCAATATTCTCGTATTTAAACTCGCTGCTTTTACTTTTACAAGACTTGCCTGCAAAGTTTCTGAGAGCATTAAATCTTCATAGATCGCCAAAAAGCAAGCCAAAATAATGTAATTTCATTCAATTCTCTTTTTTAATCAGGAAAAAGCTTGGCAAAAGCAATCTTACATAGAGCTTTGAGTTGTCATAAATTATAAAAATTTGACAATAACCATTGCAACAATTTTGGTTTGTTAAATGTCAATGTTTTGTTTATTAATAACTGAACATCAAAATCACTACCAAATTCTTAATCGTTAGAAATTTAATTTTAGGATATTCTAAGACTTTCTCTTTCATCTCAACTTTATTCATTTCCCAGCTTTAATTTTTGCTGTATTGCTAAAAAAAAAATAATTTTTTACATTAGAAACGAGTGCGTTGTTCGTTTAAAAAACAAAAAGTTGGTTATAGCTATAGCTTTGCAATTGCCTTTATTTTTAACGAATGAAATGCACGTAAAGCTCATTTATTTTTTCAGCTTTGATTTATAAAAGGGATTGAATTTTGCCAGAAAAATAAGCGACAAGCAGTTTAATAATTTTGAGAGTGAGACAGAGAGAGCAATGCTCAAAACAAATCATAATTCAAATTAATTTTTAATTTTTATTTCACCTTTTTTATAAATGAAGCACGTATTTCATAAATTGTTTTTTCATGCAATATTATATCATAAATTGCTTTGAAAATATTAATTTAATTACAATAATTCTTTTTTTTCAAAGAATATTTTTAAAACGTGATAATTTCAATCTTAAAAGAACAGTAAAACTAGGTAAAATTATATTATTTACATTCTTTAGCAGATATTATCTTATATTACTTTAGCATAGCACTTCTTTATACGCTTAAAATATTTGATAGTATTAAAGAAAAAAACTTAAATAAATTAATTCGTAGAGTATCTTACAAGAAACATCTCTTTATATTTAATAATTTAAAAGATTTATAATAAATTTCGTAAAGAGCATCCAAATAGTTGGAATATGTTAACTTTTCGAATCGGATAGTGATTTAAATGTTAATAACTTACATTCACTAGCTCACTTTTTTTTTACTTTAATCTCACATTTCAAGCATTATTTTAAGGCTCTTAAAAATTTGAATGAATATTGTTAAAACAATAGACAAGAACAAATATCGATTTTCATAAGACTTCAATTTTTTATGATAGATAAAATTTAAGCATCAGCTGGCTTTCTTTCCTTTTTCATGTTGTTAATATTTCTTTTTTCATTCTGTTTAAATCAACTTTTAAAATTAGATTTCATTCAATGCATATAAAATAAACGATGCGAGCTTTACTCAAAAGTAAGTTTTGTTTGAAATTTCAGTAACATTTCATGCGCGTGCATCAGTTTTGCCTAAGTAATGGTTGGCTTACAAAACTGAATCACTTTCTTGTTTAACAATGCTTTGTTCATGCATTTTATTTTTCATTCGCATTTTAACTTTATCGAAAAGATGCTCAAAATTCATTGTGAGAAAAATAAAACGATGAATATTTTATTTTGTTGCGATCTTTCAAAAGTAGATAAAGAAGCTACTAGAAGATGGTCATTTTATCAAAGTCACTACTTTCTTTTTATTTTCAAGAGTTTCCAATTTGTAAAATTTTTTCAAAAAAAAATTTTTGATGCGAAAAATTTTCAAAAGCACTTTTAAGCAAACTATCTGAGACTTAAATTCAAAGACGCTTTAGATTTATTTGCATTTAAAAGATTTGCATTATGAAAGTAGATAATCTCATCTCATTTCGTTTGAATGATGCGGAGTGTAATTATTGCATTCTTTCGATGAAAAGCAAGAATAATAGTTATCTCATCTAAACTCGTTGTAAGACACATAAGTGGATAGATGCACAAAAGAGGCACAAGATGTTTAATAACAAGAAGCTCTTTCGACTGATATCCTTTACGAGTGGCAATATTCTCTCTCCGCTCTCTCTCTATCTCTCTCCTGGTTTTGTGTGCGTGAAATAAACTAAATCTGTAATAGTTTTTAATGACAATCACTCTTTTTCTACACACCACGAAAAACACGCTTATTATTGCCGAGAACGAGAACGCAATGTGCGAGAAAAAATATGGAGACAATGGAGAAAATTGTTTCTGACTCCCGCCGTGTTTGAAGCATTTATTGCTTGTGGTTTTTTTACGCTTCACTATTGAAAATCGTAAATAACGACTCCCGTAGACATGTAGAAACGAAAAAACTGTTGAATGTTTTTTTTCAGCTTTTGTTTTATTATTAATAAAGTAAATGTTTAAAACACACATAAATTTTAGTTTAATTACTAGTAGTTGCATTTTCTATGTGTTCAGTCCAAAATCATGGTGTTAATGAATTCGAATGAAATTCACCGAAATTTTTTAATGTCTCAAACTACGACCACAAAATTTCATTAATTTTTGTTATTTAAGCCAAACACCGAAAAAGTTGTTCATTTCTCGTCGACCTCAAAAATGAAGAAGCTTTTAGTGAGTTTCGGAGGAAAAGGAGCGCAAAAGCAGTATGAATTTAAAAGCGAAAGAATGAATGAGAATTACAGTGTTAGACATCGATTTTTAAACGGAAACGAATCGGAAAGCCGCGACTGGTTTGAGCACAATACGCGGCGAATTATATTGAGAAAAGCAAAAACATTTTTCCGATTGATTTGCAATATTTTCTCTATTCTTCAATTGAAAAATGTTCACTCGTTTTCCTTTCTTCCTTCCAGAGCAGCACAAAATAAAATCGACCAAAACTTCTTTCGCGATTAATGTATGGGGTACAAGTTACGCGTCACAAATCTTCTTTGAAGCTCTGGGCGAGAAATGAGAGAATATAAAAGTTTTGTTGACTAGCCGAACGGATAAAACACTCACGCATCTTTCGCTCGGAGCTTGTTTCAAATTATGAATCAAGCTGAACATTAGCCATATTCTCGCTCACTATGATTTATTTTGTACATCAATTGTTTGCTTGATTTTACACTGTTTATGAAATTTGCCACTCATGCGAGGGAGGCGAGAAGCAGAGACTCGAGGGCAAAAGTTCGTTTCCCAAAAGGTGCGGTGAGTGGTGAGTTTTATTGCAGTCTCCACTCTAATCTAGCCCACTCTGCCTTTCTTTATTAAGCGAAATCGCTGAATTAACGAGTGGAAGAAGAACGAAAGGAAATTAGGCTCTTGTTTCTTTAACGGAAAACGCAAAGAGTTTGCCATTTAATTTAACGTTTCTATTTATTTGTGCACAACGGATGCTAGAATTGGGAATTGTATAAATTATGGTTGAAGTTAAAACAAGTGACCGTTTTGCTCGCCAATCGTTACATCGCCGCACACTGTTTTCAATTTACAACTAATACGAAGCGTATCGTTTGCGTGTGTTGATCGCAAGAAACACCCGAAATATGTTTGCCTCTTGAGCCTAATTTCGCTACTCTTTGTTTTTTTTTTCTCTCTTCATCTCTGAAATTTTGCACACGTTTTCCTTTTTGTGTTGATTGCATTTCTCGAACAAAACGAGAACGTGAAGTCGCACAAGAAGATATGAGCAGAGAAATGATTCAAGAAGCTGCGAGCGGAGTATCTTTCTTGTTCGATTGTGTAATAAATGTGTGCGGTATAGTCTGCATTTCATTGATTTTTCTTATACTACTTTTGTAATAAATAAGCAGAGAATCGATATACTGGAGAAAAGCTAACATGGTTTTTAAAAAACGTACGCACATAAGAAGATATTTTTTAAAATCTCTTTCTCTATTCACTCGTCAACTTAATAGAACGCAGCTTATGTTAAACATCTGCTTCAATGAATATGCACAATGTGTACAGATGTATGCAGGATTATTTAATTCAAATTTTAAAATTAGTTTTCAATCGTTGTGAAACTGAACAGTTGTATTCTTTGAAAAGATTTTTATTTGCTTCAAATAGCGAGTAGCAAGTGATATTACTGCAAAGTTCGTTGCTCTTCACCACAAACAAAAAGCTCATCTTTTAAACTTAATTTTTTCTTTTTTGTTTGTTTAAATCAAAATTACGCTAAAACAAACATAGAGAAAATGGTGACCAGTGAAAATTTCTAATTTTAACAGTGTAAAAGAAAAACTCATATTTAAACTTCTAAGAAAACAAAATCATTTAAAATAACAAGAGCTTTACCTTTAAATTTAACTAGATAACCGTTGCAATGAATGTTTACTTTTTAAAATCCAAATGAAATTATTTTCAAGTTTTTGATGTTTGCCATGCAAAGATTTTTTTTTAAAGAGTTTCTTCATTACATTTTCGGTGATTTTTAAAATGCAAATTCAATGCTTAAACACATCTTATATATGTAAAGAAAGATAGTGAGAAACTTTTTGAAATTAAATTGCGCGAAAGAAATGAAAGTTAAGTAAACTAAGGTAAGCAATAAAAAGCTTCGAATAAAAGTTTTGTGATTTAAAATTCAATTGAAAAGAGAGAGCAGATGGAGTGAACGAAAAAAGATCGATAGATTTCGACGTTAAATTGCTTTGTAGAAAAAATCGATGTATTAATTTGACATTTACAGCAAATAGAGCGGCATTTGAGTTTGACACGAGTGCAAGGGATCGAAAACATGAATTCGAGCTTCGATCGAATTATGAACACATGTTGTCGAAAAGCTCTTTGTACGGATGTCGCGAGGCTCTGAAATCTTTTCTTTTCATCTTCTCTTTTTGACAAATTAAACGCGAATATTCGCTGCTAAATGCATATTGCTTTTCGCGAGCGTGTTTTCGACGCAAAATCGAGTATTGAAGTTTATTTTTGAAAGTTTTCTCAAGTTAACTTTCACAATTCATCTTTTTACTTTCACAGAGAATGATAAAAAAGTAATTTTCTGGCTAAAATATTAACTACAGCAGTTTTTCTTAATTTAATGAATATTTTTGAAATTTAAATGATGAGGTATTTGAGATCAGAATCCATAAAATTATTGTTTGAGCATTTGAAGCTTATGATAAATCAAAACCAATCAGTTAAATCAATTGATCTTTTCTTTTTTGTACAACAACGCTTTGAAAAGCTTAATCCGATTTAGCTTTGCGAACAAATGCACACACGACATGAAATTTGCACGAAAAATGAATTTAAACTGTTTAATGTCATTTTTGAACGCCGAAATTCTCGGATTTTCAACTATGACAAAAATCACTCGAGATTAATGATTTGTGCGCTAATCTTCGAGCAACAAATGCTGCACGCCTTTCAAAGAATTATTCAATAAATTGGTTTTGTCGTGAAACGTATCAAAATTGTTAAAAGCAATTCGATGTACTCGAAAGAGATGGCAAATAAAATGCTTCGCTCCAAAATCGAACAGAAAAGCAGCAAAGAACAAAATTCGAGACCACGATTTGCTGTGAAATAGAGGAAAATGTAGTCAATCCATTCGCGGCGAGAGGTGATTGGTGTGTGCGTTGCTCGTGTGTTGTCCATCGTTGGACAATCAATGCGAAACGTCGAAAAAATTACGGTTGTAACATTGTTTCGAATTCGGAGTTCGAAACGAAAGAGAAAATAACGAAATAAAGGGAAAAGCGAAATTACGCTTAGTTCAAAGCGAGAAAATGGTCGTTCTGATTTCGGCTCTTAATTCGTATTGATTCGTGAAAAACTGAGTTCAATCGCAGGCAAAGCTCAATGAAGTTGCTTCTGGGAAGCAAACGTGTGCTCATCGCTTTGTTTCAAAGCCGAATCACCAATTTCAACGCTTTCGAATTTGGCGCGTTTGTCGCGCTCTCGAAAGCTGCTTGTCGTCTGTTCGCGAAATCTTTTCGGGAACATTACTTACATGCGCCGCGCTTTCGCAACGTTCGTTTGTGTTTGACACGAAAACAACGTTTGATTTGCAAACATTTCTTTTATTTTCTTCGCGCAAAACAACGAAAAATCTTCACTTCATTCGACGTAAGTTTCATTTGAACTCTTTTCTCACTTTTCTCTCTTTGTATTTTATTGTTCTTTCAGTCGAAAATGTCCGAAACGCGAAACGACTGCGATGAGTTCGAAAGCGAAACCATTTTCGCACGATTTGTGAATGCATTGAAAAGTGTTCTCTATTTTCTTACCGAAAGTGAAATGTTTCGACCCTCGACTCGTGCAAAAACACGAATGAACGCTGAAACGTACAGATTAATCGAATACAAAGTCGCGACACCCGAAGAGATGTATGCGCAAAAGTTGAATGACGGCAATTACGAGGAAGCGTTGGAAATCGCTAAATTATACGAACTAAACACCGATATCGTGTATCAAACTCAATGGCAACACTCTGAAATCAGCATTTATAGTATTGATGAGTATTTGCGTAAAATTAGTGATAAGAATTGGGTTTTACGTGAATGTGTCGAAAGAGTTGCCGATAGTTTGCACGCAGAGAAGGCTTTAATTGAGTTTGGTTTAGAATTAACCGATGAACACATTGTTATTGAAGCTGGTATTTGTTCAGATCATAATCAAGAACACGATGTAAACGACGCCCTTAATCAGGAATCACTAAATGATGATATAGAAGTTAAATATTTGAATGTCAACACCTTGAATTCAACACAACAAGAACTTATAAATTACCGATTGAAACTTTTCAGATATTTAAGTCGCTTGAAAACATATGAACATATAATCGAAGACGGTGATCGCTTCAACGCTGACATCTTTTATATCTTTCGCAATCAATCTTCGTTAGAAGCTGCAGTTTCTTTCGCACGCGATTCAAACACCAAAGGAGTTTACACTATGCTCACCTATCACGGAAACGATACAATTCAACATTGGTTGCCAATTTTGTCGAACTTCCCCGAAACAACATTTCCCGCAGATTACGGCAATTTATTACCTAAATGTTCGACTGAGGAGAACAGATCACTCGTTTTTGAATGGGAAACTTTTCAAGAACATGAACAAGACTGGTGTACTAAGTTTTCTCATTTTTGTTTTTTTAAAGAATCTGATTATGTAAAAGACTTTTACGATGAAAACCCTGATTTGTTGGAATTCGTAGAATCATCATTAACAAAAAATCTAGTATCTTGCTGGTTCCACAGAAGAGCTCGTCAAATCGAAGAACGCTCTTCGTTGATTGGAAATGCTTTAAAACTTGTTGAACTAGGGATGATGAATAACGTTCCTGGTCTTGAAAAGCTGTATGACGATCTTGAAACATATGAAACTATTGTCTATGAATGTATTCCTCGAGACTCTTCAATCGAAATTGAATTTTCAAGCTTTGAGAAAATGAGCTACGAGGAAAAGATTCAAATATTAATGCAAAATGCAACAGAAAAAGCTGAACAATTTATCAATCGTATACAGAATCATTTAATCCCATTTCTTGAAAAATGCGAAAAATACACTTGTGATAAAGAAATGTGCTATAAGCTTTTATCAAACTATCTCACTTCCATTGCGGTAAATGACTTGACCTTGATCTGCAAAATTTTCGAGAAGAAAGATATGCAGAATAGAAATATCATAATCCCAGATGTTCAAAATTTAATTTCAATTGCCATTGATTGTATCTACGCTTGTGAACAAACGAATCAACTACAAGAAGCTTGTCATATTATGGAAAATCTTCCTCAAAGAGATGCAAACAGCTCACCGAAATATGACGCATTATTCGATAAGCTCGATTTGTTAGATAAGCATCTTGGTGTTGCTGATATGTTAGAAGAATACAATTGTTTTGTAACTGTTAAAGAAGTTCGAGAAATGCAGAATGATAAGCATGGAGAAGAGGTCAAACGTTTATTTAAGCAAATTACACGCCTGGGTGCGAAAAAAACAGAACCTGTATTCAAAGAGAAAGAATGGTTTCAAATGTTTAATGATTTACAAGAAATGCGTAACGATTGTTTCGAGGAGTGTATTACACTTGATGAAACATATGAGATATTTGTTCAAGCATTGCTTACTTCGGGGAGAAAAGAGAATTTTGGACTTGCTTCTTCTTATATGCAACTAGTGAACGATAATTCTATTTTACGGAAAAAGAAACTCATACCATTTACTAAATCAATTGAGATTTTAGTCAATGCCGCTCGAGATTACGTTAACTCAGCCAATTCTATCGCAGATGATTCGATTAATTTAGCCAAAGAATGTTTATGTCTTGTACATGAAGATGAACGCAACACCAATGAATCAGTGAGAGAAGAGATCGACTTTATTGAGGCCCTTTCGATGCTTTACATTGATTTTAATATTAAACTGCTTCCGATTCAAATTCGTTTAATTGAACAACCAAAGTTAGAGTTGGTCGTTAAAATTTTAAATGACGATTCAAAAGCATTTCAAAAATGGCAGAAATTGCTGAAAATTTGTGAATTGTTCAGAGTGTGTAAAGGTGATGAAGAAAAAGTTAGAAACGGAAAAATTTTAACAATAGTAGGCAATTACGCTTACAATGCGAACGATTTTAAAAACTGTTGGAATATGTGTCGAATAATAATGAATAATGAATTTACTTCTGGTTGGAGATTGTGCAAAAAACTCGCTTTCTCCGAATCATTTGACAACGACGAAGCAAAGCTTGAGCTTTTGTCATTCACAGTGACCTACTGTGAAGATAAGAGCGGCAAAGAACTTGAGATTGCCTTAAACAAAATACGCGAGATTAAAGTTAGGCTCAGAATGCAACGTCAAATTGGCGGCATTGGAAAAGAAAAAGGGTTGGTCGATTTTGGTGTTAACCAGGTATCTAAAACAGCACAGCAATTAAGCTCTTGGATTTCATCTTGGAGTACTTTCAAAAAATAAATTAAAAATGCTTTTCTCTGATGTAAATGAGTTAAAAAACAAAAAAGTTACTTTTTATATGTTAAAAAATTATTTATTAATATTAACACACCATCCTTAAGAACTTGCTTTACAATTTCTAATGTATTTTACACAAATAAATGTTTCGATTAAATCGACTCTAATAATAGTTCACTAAAAACTTTTATTTGTTCCTTGGACTAATCTCACCGAATCATCACTGTTTTCAATTGAAAGTAAAGCGTTTTTTAAACGCGATTCAGGCTTTCAAGCTTGCGGAGATAAATTGGTGAAAGCATTGCAACTCGTTTGTAATCATATTTATAACGATAAGCCGGCAAAGCGAAGCGTTACTTTAAGATTAAGTAAGTTTGTTATCATTTCTTAAAAACTCAATTCAATTACTTTATTTACAGGTTACTTGGATAAGTTGCTCGATCAATGGGAAGATAAAAATCTTAATAATTGGCTCTTGAAACAATTAGAGAAACACTCATCATTGCCATCGAATTTATTTTCTGAATCAGATACTTTCTCACGCTCGATTCGAGATTCTGGAGTTGTTGATTTATGTTGTAAACGAGCTTGCACAATGAAAACTTTAAAATCATACTGCGCTCAACAATGAGAAGAATATTAGCCAATTTAATATTAATTTTGTGAATATTATAATCCACAAATAAATGTAAGTTTCATAAGTATAATATGATGAAATTATAAAATAAAAATTGAAAATCGGACTAAACATTTTTTTATCTTATTACGAGTTGTGCATAATATTTTCTAATCCTTAATTTTTCAGTTATGCTATAAATGTTTAAATACGAAAAACCAAAAAAAGCATTTCGACGAATATTTAATCTCCTTCATAAGGTCTTGTTCTCTCGATATGCGAAGTTTTTGCTAAATTTAAAGCTGACTTTGTTGAATAAATCCAAATCTTTTACAACATACTTATGGTCCGTATAGATGCACTAAAATTTCCAAGTAAGCGAGTATAACAATTAAAACATTTTCATTTTTTTTTCTTCAATGAAATCAAACTTTTCATACCTTTTCTTCTAACAAGTAATATTAAGAATTTTAAACCACTTTTTGATTGTAATTATTTTTGTTAAGCAACTATGAAAAATATGAAAAGAAAGTGATTAAAATGAAAAGTAATTTATTTGCATTAATATAACATCTTTTAACAATCGAACATTTTTACGAAAAATGAAAAATTTTGATGAAAAAACATTTTATGTGGTGAAGTATTTTCTTGTTTCATTTCGAGATGCATTTTAAGAATAAAAAGCGTGAAAGAGATATTCATTAGCAGAAAGAGGCGTGACTCGAAACATTTCCCGATGTTGAATTTAAATCTTGACGTTTGCAGATAACTTTCCGCACAGTTCCTGATAATCTTGATTCAGTAATTTCCACCGTTCTGTGCCTTTGAGTTCAGGCCATTTATCATCAACCATCTTTAAAATAGAATTTTTGAGGAACATTGTATTATATGTTTCAGCTAACTGTAGCACATCCAAACAGTTGTCTTTCGATAAAATTGAATAAAAATAACGTTCGCAATATAATTTCAATTCTGGAATGTCGTATTTTTCAGCCAAAGCGAGTAAATCGTACGCGATTTTTTCGATATCATCGATTTGGTGACAATACATAAATTTGACTATCGCGTATATGGATTCATACTTAAAATCAGTTATTTCCAAACAGTTTTCTCGTTTTTCTTTCATATCGCTGTCAAACATTGCCATAAAAACCTTCGATTCAGAGGCAAGTATAATTTTATGTGTATTTATCTCTCGTTTGTCGACAATAATTTTGAAATCGCAAAGTTGCTCTTCGATAAACATACGTAACAAATTGTTCATTTTCTTATTCAGAATAAGACGTGATTTTTCTTCGCTCATTGTAAGTGGATCTTCGAGCGACACTTCGGCAAGAATCGAAAGCGTATTATTCGGCATCGAATCGCGTTTCAACAGCATCTCTTTGGTGCACTTTGTGTTCCATTCCAAGCAGCGCAAATTGACGTCGCCTAATTGCTCGCCGGGCTCGTAAACGAGCGATTCAATGCCATGTTTGCTCATCAACATCAACTTAATCCAAAACGCTTTCTTTTCAACGAAACGATACCAGAGACGAAAAACGATTAATTCGTCTCGTTGATGAGACGAACTCTGCAACCACCAATGACTGAACTGCTTCTCGCTACCATTGATCACTTTACCTTCGGTCGTATAGCAATTGTGTTCGTCGAATTTGGTAAATGTAAACGAAATCGTCATTTTGTTACTTTTCTCCATTTTTCGGCCCTTTTGAATTTTGTTTTCGTTTTCTTTTCAAAAGTTTGTTTGTATCGTCCGAAATGCAGACGACACTGAACAGCGCCGCTCTCGCCATCTATTCGCGGAGGACGATACCACGTTTCACTCTGATTTTTGCCAAAAAAAGTGAACGCAATGAAAACAAAAGACGAAAGATAGTCGATTACAAACCAATCAAATTGATTGTGGTTTTGCGTCGAAACGAACAAACGGTTCAACGATCGCAATCATAATGAGTCGAGAACGAAGTCGTAGTCAAAGGCGAAGTCGGAGTCGGAGTCGGAGTCGCGCTCGAAGTGAATCGAGAGATCGCCATCATCGACGAAATCACGGTTTCAATCATTTCGACGGCAATGCAAAAGACGATAGTTTTTGGAGTAAACGTAGACGAAAACGCGAAGAGATCGGCAGTCGCGGTGTCGCTTCGATTTGGAACAATGAAATTGATTACAGTAATCACGGCAATCACTACTCATCGAATGATGTTTCGTCGAGCGACGATTCCGGTAATGTTAGTTGTGCGGGCGATAGCGACAGTCCGCGAAAATCGCGACGATATCGAAAGCGTCATCGACGACATGCGAGTGTTTCTTCTCGCGATTCATCGCTGTCCACTGATTTGACGGACAGTGGCGATGAAGACAACGAGAAAAGGAAAAAGAAAAAGCGATCGAAATCATCGCATAAACATAAACACAAGAAGAAAAAGTCTAAAAAGCGAAAGAAGGAAAAGAAAGAGAAAGATAAAAGTGAAAAAGAAGAGGAACAAAAAGCAGATCAGTCAGAAGCGATGAAAGAAACTACACTTCATTCAGTGATTGGTCCTTTACCACCACCTTCTGAATCGTCGTCAAAATCCAACGATTCACACGGACAGATGAATTTGAGAGAATACGGCAAAGCTCTGTTGCCCGGAGAAGGTGCAGCAATGGCTGCATTCGTCGCTGAGGGAAAACGTATTCCGCGGAGAGGAGAGATCGGTTTGACAAGCGATCAAATCGAATCGTTTGAATCAGTCGGTTATGTGATGAGCGGTAGTAGGCATCGGCGAATGGAAGCTGTTCGTTTGCGTAAAGAGAATCAAATTTATTCGGCAGACGAGAAACGAGCGCTTCAAATGTTCAATAAAGAAGAACGTCAGAAACGTGAAAATAAGATATTACAGCAGTTCAGAGAAATGATTCGCTCGAAACAAGAAGGAAACAATTAATTGTTAAAATATGACTGCTTTTTATGATTAACTACTCTAAATGCATAAACAGATGCCCGAACATATGATACAAATAAATGAAATATGTAAATTATAGTCAAATTACAACAAAGACTTTTCTACCATAATTCTATCAAATCCATTTGGCGGTGAGTATTGAAATGAGGAGAATGAAACGTCGAGTATGGCACCGTCGTCGACGTATAACACTGGGTATAGTTCACCACCTCTGATACCAGTTAACGAATAATCAACGAATTCATTGTTAATCAAAAATTTAAGCTCGATATGATCGTAAGTAATGCCAATAATATCACCTTCCATCGGTAAGTCTTTTAATCTGTGCAATATTTCGTTATTGTGACAAATGGTACCGTCGTTACGAAGTACCCAACTTTCAGCATCGCAACCGAGTGGCACGCGATTCAAATTCGCGTTTATCGTTGCCAAACCAACACCCCAAACACCTGTTCTCAGAAAGCGAAGAACGTGCATTTGTTTGTAAACAAAGATAACAGTAAACTATACCTGTTTGTTGAAGTTTCACCTCAAAATAAGCTTTGTTCTGAACAATCGGTGCTGTCGCTAAAGCAGCACCTGTTCCGCATATTCTGTGCCCGTTTTTAACAATTACAACGTCGTTACCTGCATTAATGTTCAATGATTGATCGAAAAGCGAAGCAGAACTTACCCATGTTAGTTGTGTCCAAAACAACGGTGGCAATCAATTGATCTTTAACCAAATTGCGGTAAGTTGAACTGCGACCGTAACCGAAACAAGTGCGAACACAGTGTAAGCAATCCATTTAGTATTTTGTGTCGAGTTTGTCGTTTATTTACGAGCAAAATGAAAATTTTACTACAAAGTGTGTGCTCGAATGCGATTCTTTCTTCCACAAAATATTGTACATAAAAACTAGAAAACTAATGTTAGAGCTTTGCGTCACCATTCGAGCGATGCAAAAAGTGTTGCCGTCAAGTCTGCGACTGCTGACATCGCTTCGAACGAAATTTAGCGCACAATTCAACTTCTTGCCGTATTCTCTATTCACTTCCACTGATAATTTGAGCAAGTCAATTTTCTCACACACAAACAGATAACACCTACTCACACGCATACAATCTATCATTTTACTTTATCGCTAAGTTCTTGTTCTTCAGCAAATTATAGTTAACGTACGAACATCTCATTTCGGTCACAAATGGCACATAAAACGCTCTCCACAAAGGCGGTGAATTTCGGTTATCTAAAAATGAATGTGAACACACTATTTCCCAATCATCACTGTTTCGTGAATATGGAGGGTCGTATTCTGAATATTGAGGATAATCTGTGTCTATAAGAAAGTGACAATCAGACGCATTAACATAACGAGTTGGTTCTTCTTTGTTTTCATCGTTCATTTGTGTTGATATGGATCGTGTTGCCCAAGGTTCGTCGCCATATGGTTTCGGCAACTGTCCACTGAATTCAGACTTAACAAACTGTAATTTCCAATGGGTAGCATCTGGCAAAAAGAAACTATTTGGAAATCGATGCCATTCTTTACCAACGCACACATTAATGTGATGCGGTAGTGATGAGACATTATTTTCGTGATGAATTCTACCCAACTCCATGTATATATCCATTGGCGCGTGATATCCTTTGAAATAGTATATATGAATGATTTCTTATTTCTTAAAAATTGTATACCTTTATACAGCGCGAGACAACGTGAAAAAGATAACAATGTAAAGATGACTATGAAGAAGAGCACAAACGCTGAATATAGATAACTAAGTTTTGCAATTACATTTGTAATCGCTTTATGAATCATTTCTAAAGCAAAAGCAGCACAAAGACATAAAAGTGGGTAACATGGAAAAAGAAAGCGTTCCTCTTTATGTGACTGCGGAAAAAATGTTAGAAACCATAAATAGAGAGCTGCCAAACAGATCCAATGACTAGAATTGACTATATTGCGTTTCGACTTAATTAAAAATTTACACATCAACTGTGAACAAAAATGAGATCAATTGATAAAGAATTTCTATCAAATTGAAAACGCACCATTATTGGGAAAGCTAATAACGATGTGACAAAGACTAGATTGAAGTTTAGTGAACAGTTAATGAAATAAAATTGCCATGGCTCAACTCCATAAAGATTAGCGCCGTGTTTGCTGAAAACGTTGTAAGCGATGATATTTACAGGAGCAATCACTAATTTTCCGTAATAATGAGAATCAACAGCAACTAGGGGGATCTAAATATAATTTAAATTACATTTGAAGTATATTTCAAGTTAAAAGATCTCACGAGGATAGAAAAGCCTGTGATCAATGACCATTTTATAAAATAAAATCTTCGTTTCTTCATTAAAAAAAGATCGATTGCGACTGGTATACTATAAGCGTTAAACTCAAAATAAATATTTGCAAATAAAAATTGATGTATACCTTAAAATAGCGGAGAATGGCCATCCAATCAAAACACTAGATGCAACCGAAAGGATAACAATACGATAATGTTGCTGGAACCAGGCTCCGTAAATTAAAAATGTCATATACATTGAGAAGGTACTGGGCAAAAAAGCTGTCGACGAGATGAACATTCCACTCGAGACTACAAGAAAACATAGCACGAGTCGTGCTATGTTTGGACCAAATTGCCTTACCACACCTCTGAAAGAAAAATTCAAAATTTTAATTATAAGTAAAACATATTCAATCCAACTTTCATAGAGCCCAATCTGAAGCATGATTATTTTTCATTAACATTTAGAGTAATTTTAAACAATTTTATAGCGAGAAACTATTTATATTTATAGAAAAGCTTCATGTCGAAAAAGTTTTCGTAGACGAAATTGACTTCTTGATGACAATGACTAACACTTTTAATCTTTTTATGATACTCACTTGTAAAAGTAAGTTTCGCAAAGAGCACAGCAAAATGCGAGTATACATCGTGTATAGTAAAAAACGAGAACTTTGTTCGTTTGCAGAAGAAAAGTGTAAATTAGCGCGGGTAATGCGTAAAGCCACAGGTAGAAGTATGACCGTATGGCGTACATTGGCGAGTATTCCCACGTTTGAAATCCAGTGCCGTGAATTAAATAATGACTCGGTTCCCAGTAATTAAACGTTTCATCGCAATCGGCAATATTGCTCCAAACAGCGGCACATAAACGTGCAGATAATAAAGCTTTGAAAGCGGTCGCTGATTGTGGTGACCACGGGCCGAGCAATGTACCGATTGTGTACGCGTTCGCGTCTTTCTTTTCATTACTAAATTAAAACAAGAATAAAGAATAGTTAAGAGCTAATGCATTCGAATAAAGAAAACCTGATCTGTCGATTGAATGAGGGTTTAACAGCAGCGGTTTGCAATGCTTTCGAAGAGGAAGCAATCGACGATTGAGCGTTCGCTGCTTTCTGCTGATTTTGATTGCTGTGGTGTCCGCCTTTCGCTCCTTTTCGACTTCGTGCGCCCATCGCTCCTCACTTGTGTTTGCGTTTTCGTTCGTCACTTATCGCAAAGAGTGACTTGGCTTCGGTGTTAAAAACGATAAATACAAAAATAAATAAATAAAACTTGAAGTCAAGTGTTGAATCGATTTTTCTCTGTTTTCTCGCGTTTCGCTTTCAATAAAAGCGCCGTTTTCGAAAAGCGGCTTTTCGCAATGAACGCATCGCTTTTCGTTTCTTTCAAAAACTCACTTTTTAAAGTTTTAATTTTACAAAATTTTTCAACATTTTAAATTTTCGCTTTTTTCCACATTCTTCTCAAAAGTTTCCATCCTTTGTTCGTAAAATTTGAGAAATGAATTGATGGGTGCGATCACTAAAAGTTTAAACATAATAAATGTTAATTAAATAAAGTTTTATGTGAAAATTGTATAAATATTTGAATCGAAATAAATTTGAATTATTTGCTTTTCGAAATATTTTATTAAAATCTCAAACGTCGAAAAGATTGAACAGAAAATTTTTATTTTCTAGCACAACACTTTCTTGATTTTGTTTATATAAGTTGAGTCAAAATTTGTTTGTTTTTTCCTTTAAGATTTCGATTGATCTAATTGATTGAAAAGGATCAGATTTATTGGAACCTCTTTTATGTAATCGAAAACCATAAACTCAAATTGAAAAGCACTCAGTTTTTTTTCGTGT
The DNA here is from genome assembly GCA_003675995.1 of Dinothrombium tinctorium. Classification (NCBI taxonomy): domain Eukaryota; kingdom Metazoa; phylum Arthropoda; class Arachnida; order Trombidiformes; family Trombidiidae; genus Dinothrombium; species Dinothrombium tinctorium. The sequence goes on along the minus strand of NCKU01000506.1, from coordinate 15,823 downwards.
GTATGTTTTTTGGTACTTCTTTCAACTGAAGTTACTTTTTGTATTATTAAGTGGCATGTTGAAAGATTTTTGGGATCGGAATCTTTCAGATAAAACGGAAATCGATTTTTTAGACTCTTTTAATTTACGTATTTCAATGTCAGAAAAATATAAACTGATAAATGCTTTCGAAAAAGTCACCTAATACTCATTTGTATTGTTAAGGTTAAATTCAGTATTATTATTATTTTAAATGATCAGAACCATTGTCATTATATTCGTTAATATTTTGGGGACTCGCTTAGGTATTTTTAAATATTTTAATTATTATCCTTAAGGTACACAACACACAAGTACAGGATTCACACTCTACCGCGGATAGATACCAACTGCATAACTTTTTAAAAAAGGAAATTCTACTTAAATTACGCGGGAAAAGCTTCGTTTTATATTTCTTTAATTTCGACTTCTGCAATTTCGTCACAGTATGCTATAAAGGAATAAATTGTTCTGATTTAAAATAATTTGCAGTAAATGCTTATAATGAATGAAGTTGCATTAGACATGTTAGAATCATGCGATTTATTTATTTTTTAACTCTTATGTCGATATAGTTTTGCTTTGCATCATCAAGTAATTAAAAAAAACATCAATTCAAAAAGTTTATCATTCATTCGTGAATTCTTTTTGTAAGTTATTTTCGTTTCTTTTCAATTTTGTCAGTAAATTAATTGCAATTTCAATATTCACTAATCCATTTTGTAGAATGTTTCATTCTTTCAAAAATTTCAATTTCATTTTCTTAAGCGTAACTGATTAAAACTGATTATAACTTTTCAGAGCTCAAAACACATCGTCGCAATCAAGCAAATAGGGAAGCAATAAGATTTCGAGTTCTCTCAAAAGCTATCACATCATGTTGATGCACAATAATTTTTCCACCAGAATGCAAAATTTTTAATTCTGAAATAATTCCGAAACCACCTTTAGTCATAACCACTTGTCAAAATAATAACTTACTATTTAACCAAACAAATACTAATTGTCGGTATTGAAAGAGTTACTATTGTTAGTACAGTAAAAGCCACAAAAAAGTTCTCGCCGTGTTTTGATTCGAATGGTTTATTTCCGGGGAAAGGAATAGTAATCAAGCAAAAGTATCTGACCGATTCCTTGTGTAAGACGTACCGAGAAGTAGTAAAAAGAGGGGTTGGATGAGACTAAGTTTCGGCATACAATGATTTACATAACTCTAGTGAAAAACAGATGTGAATATTTAAATTTCGGGACTTGTGATTTATTTATTTACAATTGGCATTTAAAGTCATTGGAGTGGCGGTCAGTCTTAAACTTTCGTTTACGACTTCAACCGTTTTTGTTTCCGGTGTAGTTTTTGGTTACATGCCTAAAAATTTTATTTTAAAAATATTTTCTTTATCAGTACGAAAAACTTTAATTGAGCTTATAAAAAATTCTTTCATTTGATTTTTTGTCATCGTTAAAATTTCAATTTTAAATGCAAAAACTTATGAAAATAAGTCAAAAGGTTTAAAGTTTAGTATTGTAAAAGTTTTTCATTAGAAAATAGGAATGCATATGAAATGAAGGTTTTTCCCATGCTCTAATTTACTCTAAATTTTTAAATCATTCGAGAAAAGGTGACATATGTTTTCTAATCACTCAAATAATCAGTTAAGTGTTGGCAAATGACAGGTTAGTTTTAAAAATTCAATTATGGAACGCTCTAAAGTAAAGTAAATGTTATAAATTTTATCTTGATATTCAATAATCAACTGAATCTTTTTTATAGGGGTGCATGAATCCAATTTTAGTAGCACGTCATCAGAATCATTGGCGTAATTTAAAGTTATTAACTGTGATTATTGTAACTGTTAATATGTGCATTTTATCAAAATTGTTCGCTTTTATTTCGAGCTAATTTCGCCGTCAATTTGAAATACGTATAACGGCACAGAAAGGTAAAGTAATTTAAAATTAGAGCCCGCATTTACCTACAAGCAGTCAATTTGAATTATTCACAATTGTAATTAGTGATAACACACTTTTCGCACTTTAGCTTTTAATGGTTTTAGCGTTTGCGAAAGAAAAACTAACTTTTCGAGCTAACGAATGGATTATTTTTGTAAACTGTCGCTTATAAAGCATCTTAAAACAAACACTTCCGATGTTTTCTTAGTAAAGAGAGGGAGACGAAAATAAGAAAAAGATAAGCGAGAAAGAGAGGCAAGCAAATTCAGGTCAAAATGCTTGTGTTTTAAGTTAATATCGTATACTTAAATACAAAAAAAAATCACACATTTCCTGTCTCTAAAAAACAAGATTTTGAACAGAAGGAAAGACTAATTTCACATTCTAGTATTTGTGAAATACGTGTATGCATTTCGTATACTGCAGGTACGTGAACAAGAAAAGAATATTGAATTTGCGTTGCTTAAAAGTGAAACGATAATTGAAAAATTGTTTGAAAACAATTTTTGAAACGCTAAAAACGGAAAGCGAGAAGCGGCGATTGAATGTTTTGCTATATTAGCAAACGACCCCTTCGCGAAAAGTAAGTGAAGCCGAAAAGTAGTGACGAGAGAAGAGAACGAAGCGAACGATGCTTTGCATTGCGTTGCAATCGTTTGCGAGCAGAACGTAAACAAACAAAGCGTTTTTTCGAAAGTGAACGTTAGTGAAAATAAGCGAAGCAAAGCATAGAAGGAGCGGAGAGCAGAGAAGTTCTCCATCAGTTCGCGAAATTTCAGAGTGTTGCTCATTTTCTGTCCTTGACTCATATACTCATTGCGTGTTTTTTCTTATTCAATTTGCATCACTTTCGCTCAAAATAATATTTTCTTCTCTCAACACTTCGCCACTCGTTTTCGCACTCCGCTCGATGCACTCTTCTCACTCGAGTCTACTGTTTCCCGATTAGTAAGTAATACGTTTTATCTGTTGTTGAGTTATCAGTGGTTTTCACGTTTCAATGCAAAAATGAGCGAATTCGTTTTAAAAATGTTACATCATTTTACGTCAATGTTTATGTTGTGATCGCATTAATCGATTTGAGCTGTTTACGATTGATATTTCACTTTGTCGCGCATTTCTCACTTCTTTCGCTCGTTGTTCGCAGTTTTCAAGGATTTTTTGCAGTTTTTTGCGTTTTTAGAGAGAGAAAAGCAGAAAAGAACGCTAATTTCTGTTTTTTGAGGGAATTACACTTTCGAAACACTTTGAAAACGTCATTGTTTATTATTATTTTTCTGTTTTCAAACGCATAGATTTCTGGTTTCGTAATAAGCGTTTTTTTATCAATGTTTTTACCTGTCGTCAAGTGCATTGTCCTTCATTCGACGTTTCATTTTAATGCCATTGTGCTTTAAAATTGTTCTACTCATATCTTATGTGCTCTTTTGTTTCATTCAATTTACTATCGTGTGACACTGCTTCTTGTATAAATGAAAATATATTTCAAAGATGCGATATTATTTTCTTATCGCTCTACTATCTTATCTAAATTGTTTTTTTAATTTATTTATAAAACCAGCTTATTTGCATCGATAACCCCCGCAATCTTATATCACAAACGATATACCTGAAAGATGACGTTCGGATATTTCCTATGAAACAATGCGGAGACGAAGGCTATTGTATTTAGATAGTGCGATGAGTTAAGCGCGTAACTCTTTCGCACTGCAATGTCAGCAGTGGCTTGCACTCCACAATTTAAGTAATCTGAACATGCATTGATGAACGAAGAGGGAACGAAGGTAATATTAGTCTTACCCGGTTTTATTCTTTTAGACTCTCCAGTACGGCTCACAAGTCAACTACTTTTTTGGTCTGATTGATTTCAATGAAGTTTAGTATTTAAGTAGAGCTTCATATGTGCGTCAAGAATTATCCCATCATAGTTGCCATTTTTGCATTTGAAAAAAGTTATTCGTTTTCAAACTACATTAAGCAAAAAAATCGCAATTTTAAATTTTTAGATTTCGTTTTATATCTTGAGAATGGTTCATTTCCGACACTTGAAACCTTCAAAAATGGATTCTAGAGGTCTAATTACCTTTATCTAGTTACCTTTGAACATTTGAAATAATATTTAAACGAGATTAGACCATAAAATGTATTTTTGAATTTTTAGAACTTTGGCCGATATCTCGAAAACCGTCAATTTCCACATCTAAAACCTTCAAAATACGTCAAATTACTCCTTGTAAGCTACTTGTTAACAAATTTTGAGGGTGCCCATTTGCTCCACATCGACCTGTATCTTATTTACAGCACCAAATCATTTTTACCATTCTTTTTAATGCATCACGCAAATTTTAATCAATTTTTTTTGTCAGCGTTACGCTTCTTACAACAATCGCGATATATTTCCTACAAATTCAAAATTCTATCTACTCTTGTCAAAATTTCTTCTGGACGTTTCATTGATTATATTTTTCATTTAATGCAAAGTAAAGGGAAAATCGATTTACATTTTCAATTAATAGAAAGGAAATGTTATATCCTCTCTCATTTTTTTAGCTAAATACACTTTACTTTTCTATTCTTTTTTTTTCACTACGCGATCAAAAATCAAATCATTCAATTTACTTGTTCAGAATAATTTTTTTTTTTCATAAAAAACATTGTGATATTTATAATTTATGCAGTTATAAGTAGTGGATGAAAAAAGTACCGCATATATCTAAAAATCTTCCAAGTCATTTTGATATCTAAACCAAATGATTTTTTCTATATAAAATTTTCTTAGCTATCTCTTAATTAGATATTCAATAGTTACTTATACTATTTGATTTCATCGCTTCCGTTTAATTTGTATTTCTGTTGAAATTTTAATTCTTTTGTCAAAAGCGGATACAACTTCTAAACTTTGTAACTATTTGGATAGCTATTTCTCAAAATTTTTAAGTAAAGGCGTCGTTTTTCGACGCCACTTATTCGAAAATTGTGCCTTCATATGTCTATGTTCGTTTTTGATATCAATATATCAATGATATTTATCTTTTTTTATAATCGAAACGAACAAATTTTCTTCATCACTTATTTCAATCTTTCGCCATATTTTGAAAATTTCTGGTAACTTGTTATTCGCTATTTAAAAATCAAGAGCAGGTATTAATTTTTCTTTCGTTTTTTATTAGTATAGTATCGATATTTATTGTAAGATACTATTTTATTTTCGTTGCAACTATTGAAATCATTTTTATTATCAAGCTTATTATCTTATTGCTTTTGTTGAAGTTTTTTATTAAAGGGAAAATCAGTAATTTCAATAGTTAGCAGAGAAGAAACTTCTCTTCAACATTGCTTTATTTCGAAAGTGGTTTTTCTTCTAAACACGAATTGAAGCAAAAAGTGTCACGATTTTCCTGACTAGGATAAGCAGAAAAATGCTTGCATCTGTTATGTGTGTATTTTGCCTTTTAGTGAACCGAAAACTAATTATTTTTTAACAATTTTCGATTTTCAAAAAAGTGGGACACTGCATTCTTTACTTCGCTTCGTGAATAGAAGCACTCTCTTGTGTGTGTTTGCATCGAGGAAAAGTGAAAGTTTCTATTCGCAGCAAACGCTCTCTCTCTTTCCTCTCTTTTCATTTTTGTTTCTCGTAAAATATACAATTTTTTGAAACGAAATCTGCTTTTAAAAAGTGTTTTGAAAGTTAAAAAAAGATTAGACAATTTTAAACATTTGCTCTCGAAACTCAAGATTTGTACGAATGAATTTTCAATTATGACTTCAAAATATTTTCAATTACTTTTATAATTCACTCATTGACAACTTCTTTCTAAAACTTAACGACGCCCCCATTTTAAATGGTTTTCTTATTGTTTAACCCGATGGTAAATCTTACAGTGTGCATGCATTTCGACATTCTTAAGTCGATGTTTTTTAGTTAAGAGATTTTTTTTGTATCAGCATTATTGCCACACGCGCTTAAAGTTATTTTCTAATATTGTTTTAGCTTTCACGTTTAAATCTAAATTATGGATCCAAATCATAAAGAGGATCAGTCATCTAAAGTGGACACCACTGATCTTGAGCTAAATGGTGATTCTAATGAAGCCCAGTGCAAAACTAGTGAAAATGGAGCACACGATAAAATCTCAAAAAAAGTCACTAAAGTTGACAGAGTGACAGCTGATTCTTCTTCAAGTCTTACTCCACCGTCGAGTCCTGATGGTAAACGTTCTAAGTCTGCGCCGAAATCACCGAATTTCCCGGCAGAAACTAGCTCACCGTCACCATCGCCTCCTAAATTCGTTACCCTAGAGGAAATAATGAAAGCCGCCAATGGCGTGTCAAATTTATTCTTGGCTCACGAAATCGCGTTAAATCAAGACTTTACTTTTGAAAAGTCAAGTGAAAAAGCAAATCCTTTCAAAAAACAGGTGGAAACAATAATGAAACAAGCATTTTGGGATGTGTTACAATCACAACTTAACGAAACGCCGGTAAACTACAAACAAGCGCTGAATCTGTTGGAAGAGGTCAAAGCGACCTTATTGTCGTTTTTATTGCCACAACACACAAGATTGAAACAGGAAATTGAAGAGATTCTTGACCTCGATTTGATCAAACAACAGGCAGAAAATGGAGCCTTAGACTTTCAACGTTACGCCCAGTACATATTGTCAGTAATGGCCAGACTTTGCGCTCCCGTTCGTGACGAAAAGATTCGCGAATTGACACAAACGACTGAAGTTGTGCCTCTATTTAGGTACGGCTTTTTGCCTAAAGTCTTTTGACTTATCTTTAGCCAATTGCACGCAACTCTAAAATTGCTGTCATTTGTTTCCAACGCCTTAACCTTTATTCCTTAATTTTCATTTCAGAGGTATAATGGAATTGCTCGACTTAATGAAACTGGATATGGCAAACTTTGCAATCAAACAAGTTCGTCCTCATCTTTTGCAGCACTCAGTTAAATACGAGCAGGAAAAATTTAAAGAGTTTATGGAAACTCACTCGAGTAATAATTGTTATTTCACAAGTTTTGCTTTCTAAGTGATTCGTTGCTACATTGCAGAGTTAGGCAATGAAGACACGCTGGAATTCACAAAAAAGTGGTTGAAAAGAAATTTTGACAAATTAAAATTTAGCGAAACTGAATCTAACACAAAAAACAAAATTAACAAAGTAATCATTGCCGCTTATATCGAATTATTGGTGTGGGACGAATCGAAACAAGAGCTATTTCCTGAAACGTTGTTAATGGACGAAAGCCGAATTCAAACGCTTCGCTTATTAATTCAAGAGATTGTTTATGTAGCCAGCGTACTGCTTGTCACTTTCTCTGTATTGGGCCCTTCGTTTCAAGAATTATCAGAGTTAAAGGAAGAACTAAAACAACATATGAAAATTGTGCTTCATTTTGAGAAAGACGAAAACGATATCAAAGCCAAATTTGAAGCAGCTGCTGCTCAAGTGATCGCAGATGTGAAAAAGTATTCTGAAAAATGCAGTTTGCAGCATCTTGACGATAGTAAAGAGTCACTTCTCAAATCTCAAATTATTGATATTTGTAATACAGAAAATCGCGTGCGAAAAATAGTTGAAAAACGCGTGCTCGAATTTGTCGAGAGCGTATTCACCTCGAACTCTGCTGCACCCATAAAGCTTCCTACAGGTCTTTCGACGCTGCAACAAGAACTAGCTTCTTTTGTCGGCCAATTTATGCGAATCATCACTCACAACAGAGCTGTGTTCGGTGAATATTACACCAAAATTGTGGAAGAAATAATCGAACAGTCAACAAAAGCATAAAATGTTTATCTTGAAACTTAAAGTTTCCCTTATTGACCACTTTAGTCAAATTGTAGTATAAATTTGCTTCAATGTAAATGTGCATTCTGTTCATTTTAAAATATATGGAAAAATGTTAAATCAGAGTTAAATTCTATACTTTTTAAATGAACAGAGTGCACTCTACATTTTTCGCTTAATTTGCAAATTATTTTGCCTTTGTTCAAGATTCATTTATTTTTCAATTTCGATTTCAACCGTATTCACACTTTGCACTGAACAAAAAAAGATGAAAATGTATTTGAAATTAGAAAAAAGTCTAAATAGTCCAAACCTATTGTGACTTATGTAATTTTTTCTCAATAATGCTGAAATCAGTGTTGAAATTAAGTAACTTTTATATTTATATAGCAAATGTTAAATTGTTGAAATTAATTAAAAGAGTTTAAAATAATGTAAAGCAACACCTTTTCAATAGAAGAAAAGCGGAAAAATTCTTCAACAGCATTCAACGCTTCATTTTTAAACTCTATTTATCAAAAAATAAGTCGAGAAAAGTAATGTAATGGCGATTGTATTTAAGGTGCCAATATATGATTCAATACATTGTAAAGTTTATTTTTGATGAAATACCAGTAATGTGATTAGGTCAACTGTAATAATCGTTCCTTTGTGGTACCTAAAAATGAAATGTGAGCGTATGCAGTGTGATGTTCTTTGCGCAAAATGTTAAAAATCAATGTAATTTTCAATTTCTGTAAATATATCGATTCAATTTTAAAATCTTGATCGATAAATCTTAAATTTTTTGCAACTAAATTAACAATTACTTTTAAATGATTTTTTCAATTTGATTATTAATCCCAATCAAAAACACTGCTATCATCTCTAAACTTGAACAAGTAAAACTAACTTTTAAACCAACTTATTTAACTTACTGAGCTGCGTTCTCATTAAGACCAATCAACCTGTATCATCGGAAAAATTAAGCGGATATCACACCATAAAGTGTAAGTGTATATTGGAAAATTCTATTTTTTAAATGAAAAAATACCAATTAATCTTTTATATTATTTCCAAATAAAACTTTTCCCATTACTATCGAGTTATTCTCATTCCTTCCGATTACTATTCGATTTGCACCCATTTCTTGTCATTCTCATCACACCGACCTCTCCTCGGCACCGCTCCTCTCAAATCGCGTGAAGGCTCGCGATTCAAACATTGCGCTCTCGATCGGCGATTTCTGCGCTGCATTGAAAAGCAGCCATCTTTCGCAAGTTCGACGAACGAACGATAGCAAGGCACGAAAACGCCGATTTTCGATTTTTATTTTTGTTATTCATTTTTCGAAACGACAAAGAATAAAATTGAGTTCATTTCTTCAACATTTGAAGTTTGAAATCCTCGTGTTAAAAAGAAGTGAACGATGGTTCGCTATTTCGAGTCGACGCATCGATACAAATACAATTGGGAGCAAGTCGTGCGCGCATTTTGGTGCCGCTATCCAAATCCGTGCAGGTTTGCGTTCGCGTTTCATAATTATCTTCTTTGTGACCTCATTTCATTTGTCTACAATTCACTTTTTCTATTTCCAGTGAACATGTGCTCAGCGAAGATGTGATCGACAGATTTATCGACAGCAAAGGCAGACTGTGCACAAAGCGAATGCTTTCGAAAACAAACCGCGTGCCTAAATTGGCCTCGATTTTGATCGGCGAATCATTCAATAATCTTGTTTATATAATTGAGGAATCGGTGCTCGACCCTATTAACAAAATATTCGTAACTTATACACGTAATATTCAAATGCAACGTTTAATGACTATTCACGAGAAAGTAACATACCGTAAATCGGCCGAAAATTCACAATGGACTGAAGAAGAGCGTAAAGCTCGTATCGCTTCAAATGTATTTGGTTCGTCTAAAATCGAGGCTTTCGGTGTCAATCGCTTTAAGCAAAATGTGAACAAAACGTATAAAGGTTTTCATATGGTTCTTGATGCGATGTTTGCTAAATATTCCAACAGTGAGACCAATCTAGAAATAATATCCAAGCTGCATCCATTGCTAAAAGAGCGTTTCAAAGAAGGTGCAAAGAATTTGAAAGAAGTTGCAAAATCAAAAGCCGTGCCAATTGTGTCTGCTGCCGCTAATAGTATTTCAACTAATCGAGAAGAGAAGCACTGATATAAAAGAATAAAAAAAAAGACCAAAGTTTCGCTTCAATTTCAAAGGTTTTAAAAAACCTTACGGGTTTATTTTCTACTGCTGTAATTAGTAACTGTAATAAAATTAAGATTTACTCAATCGTATGTTTTCAAATTGCTTTATTTAAGAAACTATCAATTATATTCAGTCTGATGCTTGTTAGCTCCTCTTTCGCACTTTGATTTCTGATGAACCGAATGCAAAATGATTACATCAACAAAAAAGGTCACAGTTATGAATTGTAAATGAAATGAAACGAACAAGAGAATCATTTTATTAAGCGCGAGCGTGTGAATGATGGAATGAAGAGCTATTTTCTATGTGAAAAAGATTTCGAGAGGCTGATTAAAAATAAGTTCCGTAATAAATCATCGAATAAATGATTCTTTCATGAATCGAAGTAATCCTTAAATGTGTGTATTATAACTATCACGAAAACTTTAAGCTGCGGTTTCAAAAAAAGTTTTTGTACATACATCTTTTCTTGGAAAAGAATTCAAAAACAGTCTCATTTATCATTGAAGAAAAGAAGCAGCGAAATGTGGTTCGCTGTCTCCAACTATATTTTGCGTCAACAAAATTTTAGCTCAATACACGCTGTATAATAAAAGCATAGAAGCATACGCGCAGAATGCGACCGAATGATTTGTGGTTGTCGCTTTATGTATGCGCTTTCGCTTTCTCGCCAGTTACACTGCTCATCGGTTTCTACCTCATTTCACATTAATTGAAACACAGTGTATCAAATGTAATTTTAGTCTCTCTATTAATGAGCCCTGAATGGCAGCAAACATATACTCTTGTATCTAATTAAACTTTCTTTTTCCATCATCAACTAGAGAACTTTTTCTGACGAGACTGTTAATTATAACTTGCTGATATTGAATATTAATGCTCAGGGTTCGTATGAATCGTTTCGTTCGACTATTCTCGTTTCATTTTGGCTTAGATTCAACGCGAAAAATACTCTTACATATCAATAAATTATCAATTTTATCGCTGCACAAATGTTGACCGTTGTTGATTTCGATTATCTGTTTTCTCTACATTCGCGTGTGATGCTTGAAGACAGGTTCAAAGAACGAACACCCTGTAGGTTATGCATATAGATCGAGCGACAATACTTTAGACGAAACTCGAGGCAGACATTTTTCATTCGATTCAAAGCTTCGAGCTGAAGAGACTGTTACTTGTAAAATGATCCATTACGACGCTTACAAAATACAAAGAATGGGATACAAAAGGCGTAAGAAAGCGTTAACCGGTAGACATCTCGGTGAAAATTACGAGCGAATTCGTTTGGCATTACTCCTTGTTCTCGGAACACTCTGCACTCTTTTCGCCATACAATTTCTCGACGCAACAATCTCATTGTTCAAAATAGCGAAATGCAAATCGAGACCGTGTCCTATTTACAAGACACATAGTGAAAGCGCTTGTTGTAAGACATCTTACGACAGATATCTGTCAGTCGATTCGTACGCTAAACAAAGAAAATCAGTTTTAACTGCCATTAGTATCGCTTATCTCACTCTTACGCTGGTCATTTTGTTCGGCATCTATAGTGTGATAACTTTAAATTGTTATGGAATAGTTTTAGTTTTAGATGCATTGACTATATACTCACTCAGTATTTTCGTAACAATGATTTGGAATTTAAGAAAAGGTTGACGAATTGCAATCGTTTAATTGCAATCTTTTGAATTGCAATTCTCTCTCTCTTCTCACTATAGGCATGGTGATCGAAGTGACCGCATTCACCACAAGTAGACGTCCGTTTGTAGTCGCAATTCCCGAAGTAATTCTTCTAGTGATAGCATTTTTCCTGTGTTCATTGCTAAAGAATAGATTACTCGATGTGATAACAAGACCAATACCATCTTCGTATTTAAGCAAATCCTTATCAAAAATATCGCTAGAAGATGCCGACATCAAGAAACAAGCGTCGAGAAAATATTACTTTTATAAGACACCGAATATAGAAGCGTATCAAGGATTGATGGCGATTTCACAATCTATTTTCGCATTCATAATATTCCTCATGCTGCTGTTCGAATCGATTTATGTTACCTTCCAAGCTGGCATCGTATTTGGTTGCAGCAGTGTTCAAATTTTGAACAAAACCACATGCCCAACTGTATACGATAAATTTTTTATCACTCGCACTCCAAACATATCTAAACGTATGCTACAAGTATCGTTTCTTTTATTTTGGGTCTCTTTCGGCTTTCTGAGCGGAGCGATCGGTTCATTCCTCAACATTCAATATTTATTGCAATGGTTTTTCGCATTCATCTCAACATTCACATTCATTTGTTACTCAAGTATTATTGACTGTAAGACGATATTAAAAAAAATTTCATCGCATTTTTTCTTTCATTCTTTCTGCTCTGCTCTCTCTAGTTCTATTCATTACAAATTGAATCTTTTCTTTTCTTGATCATCTTTTTAAAATCGTCTCGCTCTCTCTTTCTCTCTCTCTCTCTCTCTTCTCCTCTTACTGTCTGCATTTGTTGTCGAGCTCTATTTTCGATCTTTCCTTTTCTATTCTATAATTCATTTCTTCTAAAAATCGAGTTTTTTGAAAAGTACGTCGTTTTAAGTGATTTTACATTTTACTCTTTCTCTCTTTCTCTTTTGCTCCAAAGCAAAAACATCGGTTGTTTCATTTAATCTGCGTTCACATTTGTTCGAAGTATCAATTTTCGACGCTTTTCTCTACTTGTTTATGATGGTCGTTACACGTTTATTAATAATTAAGAACAAAGTTGACGACGAGATTGAAGAGTGGATAAGATGCGAAAGAGCAATTAGAAGTCTTAAATAGTATTTGACACACTATGAGAAACTCACTCGCACGATTTCTCTTCTCTCTTTTCGCTTGACGATAATAAAAATTTAATCACAACGTCACTCATAATTTATTTTCGTAAATGCTATTTATTTGGAACGAATGTGGGTTATTTAATGTGATTAAAGCTTACACAGCGAGAATAACATTATACACATTTTTGTCACTCTCATCAAAATAAGCTTTAGATCACATTTTTCGTTTATGTTTTCGAAAAAGGCGAAATCATCATTTTAGCTTAAAAACATTGAAATGATAATTGTGAAAGGATGGAAAAAAAATGATCGCTTAAGTCACGCTTTAATCAAATCAACAGTGAGCTCATTTTCACTGTTTGTGTCGCTTCCTATTTCACCATAATTCAATTGATGTTTGAGCTTTTTAATAAATAAATAAAAAAAATACTTCGCAGTTACAACGACTGCGAAATACACTTTATTAAATTACGCCTAGCGGCTAGATTCATACAATATACGCGAGTTACAGTTTATTGAACATACGTGCACGTTTTAAACTTTGAGCATTTATCAAAAATTTATTATCAGCAAAAAAGAGGCTAGCGTTGTAGAAATAAACTCGCGAATTTTGAGTGACGAAAAATGCATTCGAAAATCCAGATGATGTTTTAAAATGCTCGAGAACATTAAAATTTAAAAAAAAAATTCACATTTGATCAACGAAAATCATTGAAGAATATGGAATTTGTGCGAATTCAATGGGATAAAGTTTAGATTTTGGGCAAAAAATGTATAACTTTGCGCGACTAAAGATTGAGAGGACGAGTAAAAGAGATTGATGAGTGAAGAGAATCGTGTGTATAAAGGAAAGCAATCACGTATTGTAAGAGATTAATTGTTGCTATTTTTGAGCCACAATAAATCTTGTTCATATGAAAGAATGAAACGTTGGAGGAAAGAGGAAAAAAAGAGAAGAGAAGAGAAAGAACAAAACACAAAGAGAGAAAGAGAGAGAGAGACACAGACAGAGATTGTATGTAAAATGAGACTGGAGATTAAACAGTGAGAAGTTTGAAAAGAAGAAAATAGAAAAAGAATACAAAGTTGTGCGAATCTAAAATTGTTTTGTTTTTTCGACTTGAAAAAGAAAAAATTTGAATTACACACTTCGAATGATTCTTTGATTTTTTCTTTTCATTTAATACCTAAAACTAAAACAGTTTAATGCAATTTGAAAACATATAAAAAATTTTGCTTCATCTGACTTTACGATATTAAAACTTAATTCACTTTTATTTTGTTGCTAACTCACAAGTTAGCTCTAAATGTTATAAAACAACTCAATGACTAATCTCATTCAAAAGCAACGAATTTGAAAGCTGGTTAAATAGATAAATTCAAATCCAAAATCTACAAATACTAACTCAATTGAAAGCACGTTAATAACTCTTAAATTTTTATTTTATTTTTTTAATTTTTCAAACTAGATTTTAGAAAAACTTTTTCTTTATGCATTGGAAGGTTTTCATTTAATTTATGATCTCTTTAAATGAATAATTTTCTTTAGATTTCTTGAAAAAAAATTTTTGCTCGCTATTTGATCAGAAAAATCTTTAGGATTTATGAAATGAAAACACGCTATAGTCCATTTAATATTCTTAATGTAGCCAATTAATTTTCTGCATTGAATGATTCTCAAACGTACTGCTACAATTTAATGTAGAATCATTTCAGCCATGAGTAGCAACAATATGCTTAAGCGTGCCTCCGCGTTCTTCATATTATCTTGTGTTTCAACGAATATTAGCGCAGGTTTGACATTCTATACGATCAGTTAAAATGGAAGAAACGCGAAGATTAATCGCAGAAATTGTTCTCGATAATAGCGCAACTAACTGTCAATGGACGGCATGCGAATATTCGCAATTACCATCATGGCTACGCGATAATCAATTTATTCTACGAAATTACCGCCCGGTACTCGCTTCGCGAAATGCATGCTTATGGTCAATTTTTCGTTTACACACTGAAACAGCAAATATATGGACTCATTTATGTGCGTTCGCCATCAGCATTCTTAAATTGATCTTTGTAAACGTTTGCATGCATCATCCTTTTCCAGATAAATTGATGCTTTCTATACTTTTATTTGGTTGCTTACTTTGTTACACATTCTCGATATTGTTTCATACGTTTTGGCCGCGTTCAAAATTTACCGGCATTCTGCTGAATAAGCTCGACTACTGTGGTATACTCTTGTGCATTTATTGCAGCATATTACCCTGGCTTTACTACGCTTTTCATTGCAAACCATTTATAATGACTATTTACGCACTTTGGTGGCTGCTGTTATCCATTTGCTTCATTTATCTTTTAATAACGCATAACTTCACATTCGCGACGTATAGATCGATTCGCGCCATGGTCACTTTGGTTTTATGCATATCGATCATAGTTCCAGCTATTCACATCGCCTCACTACTAGACTCAGAGCAGAACAGTTTTTTTCGAAAAACGTTCAAACGTTTGAAAATAATTATTTTCACGCTCGGCACAATTGCTGCATTCACTTACGCATTGCTTTTGCCCGAACGCATGGTTCCCGGATTTTTTGACGTTTGGTTCAACAGCCACAATATACTTCATATAACAACAACTTCGATCAACATAATTCAATACAAATTTTTATTGTTTTTCATAAATTACAAAAACGAAGAGAATAAAAAACTTTGCCTTTAAGCACACAGCGGCGTACTGTAAATAATGTTAATTTGTTTTCACGCTTTTCAAGACGAGCAGAAATAAGAGAAAAACGAAAACGAAAAGCAAATTTATTTGTGTTCATCTCTTTCCTTATTTTGCTTCCATTCATGTGTTTTACACATTCGCCGAAAGAGCAAAAGCAAATGGAATTAAATGGAAGCGAAGAAATGAAAATAACAATAGTAATAACTAGTGATGTGTTTTCTCGGCGCAAAAAGAAGGCATTTTTCGGCGAAATTTCGGCCGAAAAAAGGGCCTTTTTTCGGCTAGATTTCGGCTAAGGTTTTTTATTCCAAAA
>NCKU01000505.1:0-39820 GCA_003675995.1 Dinothrombium tinctorium | reverse complement strand
AAAATTATTAAGTTTCATTATTAATTTTTCATTTGTGTGGTTTGTGTGTACCACACAAAATCCGCTCCCTAGTCATAAGTTCTTCATTTTTTGAATTCTATAAAATGTTCATTTTCTTGTGACAATCACACAAAAGATTGTTTGCAGCCTTAATCATGAGCTATCATTATAATCTCAACTCAATTTTCTATACTTTTCAGTTCTTATGATGTTTGCGATGCAAGCGCATAGAGGCGAGTGACACTTTTGTATTCAATTAAATTTGAAGCGAAATCTCATCTAGTCGATAGTTCGCCACAAAGTAGTCGGTTTTTTTGTTTGCTCACCTTTTCAAAGATCATATTTTCTGTTGAAAACTTCACTATCTCGATGAAAGTTCTGCTATTGACATCTTTTTTAAAGAAAACTAATGGTTGTGAAGTGTGTGCGTGGTTCGCTCAGTGAGAAGAATAGACAAACGCTAAAAATTGCATATTTGTGATTCGTATTGAAAAGGATTGAATTTCGATGCTTAATAATGTCACAAATTGTTTGTGTTCTTTGCAAAAAAAGAAGTTTTGTTTCGTATTTTAGTATAATAATTCAAAAAACACGCTTTAGAATTGCGATTTTATGAGCGACAAAAAGAGAAAAGAGCGAGAAAGAAATTTAATCAAATAAGATTTATGTTTGTGTGTTGAATTTTTCAGAACATAGAACAACGTGTATAGCAAACAACATCGCTGCAGCGACACACATTTTGTCATGCTTCGCTCTCCGTTCAGCCGTTTAAAAGCGGCATTTGACAGCTTTTGTTCGAGAATTAGCGTTACAAAACACTCAGATTTGAACGTGTGAAATGTGTGGAGAAGTGAAGGCTCGAGTCCGCGCACGACGAAATTAAAATTTTACATTTTTTCCTCAAAAATTGGCAAAATTAATTACGGCGATACATTTAATAAGTGCATTTTCACCGAATTTTGACAGCCTTTCATTTTTCGCCGAAATAATAGCGTAAAACACAAATTCAGAATAAAGCGAATATAAATTAGTGTTTATGCTTCACTTTTATACTCTCGCTCTCTTTTCGCATTAATTTTCATCCTAAAAATATCAATAAATCGTCTCGAAATCTTTCCACTTTTTTGCTCCTCTAAAATTTTGCCCATCAATAAAATTTCATTCAATCCTTGTTCACTCTTTCGTTCACTGTCGAGTATTGATAATAAAGTTTTCTTTGATTTCGAGTGCTCTTTGCTCTTTATTTCTTGCTCATTGCTCTTCGACTTCAAAATTTCCAAACTGGAAAAAAATAAGATCATCATACAAAAATACTGTCGCTGTCATTCAGCTGAACATTTCATTTTATGGTTCACGAGAATGATAAACACTCATCGCATTCCACCTTCGAGCTTCTAATTAAACTTATTTTGTCGTTTGAATAAGTTTAAGATTCGACGTAAAACATTTTAAAACAAACTTTCGCGCAAATAACACATTTGCGAATAATCTAAATTCAGAAACGAAGTGTAAAAGCATCTTTTGTTTGACGTTCAAGTGTTGTTTTAGATTATCGCCTTGCAAGTTTTATTTCACATTTTGGTTTCCAAATCCAATGTTTACTTTTTACGTGAGCTTTTTTCTGCTAAAGACGGGATTTGAGCTTTTCTCTCAATGTTCTCAGTGTAAACACAATTTTGTAGCGGGCTTTTTATGTTAAAACATTATTCAAAGCTAATACTGCGAACGATTTAAGTTGATGCTGTCCTCTAAATCCTAAGTAAAAAAATCGCTCGCTTCGCTTCTGTTTTTGACACAATTCGTAATTATCTTTTCATCTCCATTTTTTAATGCGCTCAATCACAGAAAGAAAATGAAGAGCTTTTAGCTTTGAATGCAAATGAGAATGTTTTCTAATCATCGAAATGCTTTTTAATTAAAATAAAAGTTTCGACGAAATGCGAGAGCGGAAAAAATTGCGAAATATGATTAAAAATGCGCATTTATACCTTACAAAAGTTTCGCTTTAAAGGCATCATTTTACACACAATTTTCATTAATAATTGCCTTTGAAAGAAGAGAAGTCCATTAATTAAAGATCACAACGAAATTCTTTTTTATCAGCAACAATTTTAAGCTTCATTTACGAGATTAAGCTTTAAATATTGCGCGATTTTAATTGTTTATTTGCATGGTCCGTATAAAATAAATTCAACGCTAATGATGATTAAACCGCAGTGAAATTGAAACCACATTTTTAGGTAATTAAGAAAGCTGATGGCATCGACTTAAAGCATGTGCTGCGAATAAGAATATCGTTTGTTGATCTTCTTAACAAGTTTTCAGTCGAAATTAATAGCCCACATTCAACTCTCTATTGCATGAAAATTCTTAACACCAATCTAGGCTTACGAAACAAAGCCGTGAAACTTGATCAGAAACAGTTTCTTTTTTTGCTTTTTTCCACTCTTTCAATTTCACGTTTTTAGATTGATTTGATGATCTGAAACAGAATATCAATCTTTGTAACGTAGGAATCAAATTCAATTTGTCGAGAGATTCTATTAAATGCAACTGTATTTGTAATAAATTATTTTTAAATTACAAACATGCAATTTATTTGTTCCTCAATGTTCTGCTCGCCTGATTTAGTTCATTAATTGAATTTCCAGTTTCAATAAACCAAAAACTCATATTACAAAACTCTTGTTGTCTGAGTGAGCTTCTAGCTCTGAATAAATTTTAAAAGATAGCGAAGGTAAACAATTTCGATACAGAAAAATTCTTTCTTCACTTAAATGGCTTCTGAAGCAATTCGCTTGAAATTGCGAATAATTTTTGATTAAATACATCTTTCAAATCTCTTTTATTATCTAAACATATTTTGGCAAGCAAAGTTTTCGACTGTAAAGCACGAGCTCTGTTCGAAATAACTTTAAATTGAATTAGTGGCACTAGCATTCCATCATGTCAAAAATTTAATTATTTCTTACAATTTTTAATTTTTCATAAATTTTCAAAAGTACTTTGCAATAGAAAATAGAATCATTTTAATCAGTAGAAATGTTAAAACTTATTGAAAAATGATCTTTTATCAAACGATTTAATTGACAAAAGCATTAAATTAATAAAATTTTCAAAAGTAAAACTCAATGGTTTCATTCAGATCAGACGAGTTCAATTGATGGAAAACTAACAAGATAAACTAGTACCTAACATAAAATAATTTTGTTTGAGGCTTCGATAAAAATTTAAAGAATTCAAATCATAAATTTTATTCATTATCCATTCGTTTGCATAAAAATTTTTGCTTTGTGAGCTTTTTATCTTTGTATAATTCATCATTTAAATTTTAATAAAAATACTTTTTAGTCGGCGCTTTAATTTTTATCGATTTTATCTTTTTGTTTATCGGCTTATTAAGTTTAAAATAAAGCTAATAATCAAAAATAAAAAAGTCAAAACGAATCAAAAAATAAAATTTTTGATCATTTTTAAATTTTTTGCTCGACAGCTTTTTATTGCGTCGAGAGCTGTTGCTTAGCCGCCGAACTTCGTTTTTTGAGACCAACTTTAGTAGCTTTTTGTGGCGATAGAATCAGACAAGATAGAACTTTCATTTAGTACTTTATTCTTTGTAATAAATGAATTTTCAAAAGAGAATTTTATATTAAACTCATAACGAAAACATTAGATATTCATATGATCATTTATTAATTTTTTAACTCTTGTTCATCACCGCTCTCAATATATTCTGAATGATATGGAGGAATTTTCGCTTTTTTAACTTGCGCGAGAAATAGTAACAAAAAATTTATTTCCGCAAATCTTTTCAGTCTAAATGAAATACTTAAAAAGCGCTTTTGAATTAATTCCGATGAAAATCGACAAAATTGTTGACCCAGAAAATTAAAAATCTCGAAATGTTTTTAAACATTAAATTCACGAGCGAATAGTTAAAGCTTTAGACTCATTTATCTCATTATATTTGAAGAAGGACGTTCTTTGAATGCGAAGTTGTATCTTTATGCAAAGTAACATTTAAATTGGATAGGACAACAAAAGCGCTTCACTTATTAGACTTTTATCATTTAATGATTACGTGCCGTAACGTTTCATTTAAGAATTTTCATTTTAAAAAGCATCATCAAAGAGCGAAAAAAGCTTTTTGAATAATAATTATTAAAATTTGAATTTTTAATCGTAAAAAATTTTATGAGAGGTTCATTTTTAAAGCCACGCACTTTCGTGATTCGCAATCATATGATTTTTCTTGTGGAAAAAATAGAGCGAAAACTGAGAGATAAAGAAGAGGAAAAAGAGCGAAAGCGATGCCACGAAAATACGGCGTTTTGAATTCGTATTTTTGACAACTGCAACGGCTGATAATTCGCGACACGAGCGAGTGCATTTGAAGACAACAGTCGCCGGATTTTTTTCAAACGATTTTTCGCTTTTAAAACTATTTTTCTCATTAAATAAAAAAAGCAGAGAGAGAAAAAATCCTCTTTTCACTTGTTAACGTGTTTTTCGTTGGGAAAAAACTTTATAAAAATCGATGTTTTCATATTTTTAATCACTTTTCTATCTTTTACTTCGCTTCTTTTTCGTCTTCTTTTTTCGTGAAATACAACACGAAATGCATTTACACAATATACAGCGAGGAAGCTATTCTTTCGCTTCTCTTTTCTTTTCGCGTTCTCGTTCAATAAAGTCATATTTATATTGAATTTTATTTTCATACGCTTTTCGAAATACTGAAATCAAGTTAAAAATGGTAAACTTTTCGTGTGTGTAAAGCGTCTCTCACTCACTCTTCATTCTCTCAAACTGTCGAATTTTTTTTTCTTTGTCAAATGTTCAACGTATCGAAAGTATAAAATGTAAAAAAAGCGATGAGCTAAAATAATATTTCAATTATATGTGAGAGCTCGAGAATATAATCGTAAAAATTGTATTTTCATTTTATTTTTACTTACTTATCTTTGTGAGTTATAAAAAAGTTTTTTTTCGATGCATCAAAGATAAAACGAGAATAAATGCAAAACTAATTTGAATTTTATCAAGAAAATAAAAACTGCGGAAAAGTTTTATTTACGCTCCATTAAATAAAATACTTTCCATTTCGACGCAAAAAATTAACCAAACATCAGAACTTTTCGATTCATAAAACATTAACTAAAAAGATAAATTTTAATCGCATTGAATAATGAAGTGGGTGAGTGCGGAAGAGCGAAAAAATGCGAATGCAAATGCAGTTTTTTTGAAAGTAAATTTGCTGACAAAAAAACTGCATTTAAATGCAAAATACAAACAATTTTATGTTACTTTCAGGCAAATTTAGCGTAACGATGTTTTTAAAAAGATTTTCGCGCGAAAAGCTAAAGACAAACAGTCGATAGAGTGAATACAAAGCCGTGCGCTTTGTCGCTTGTCATCTTTCGTCGCTTTCTTTTCGCTCTCCGCGCAAAAAAGGTGCAATAAATTAAGCACAGAGCGAATCTTTGTGCAAAACAAAACGCACACATCGTTTTTTTGCGCCTTAATGCGCTATAAGTCGTTTCTTTGCTCTCGCTAATATTTATGACATCGATGCATATTTTTTTATACGACAGCGTTCATTGAAAATTAATTTTTTTTTGTGCTAGCGACAAATATTATTCGCTTCGTGAACACCATATCTCAGCACACACGCACGCACAAATGTCACGAGTCACATAAATAAAGCCGAGTGATGTTTTCTTGATCACATTTTCGCATAATTTTTTTTTTCTACTTCAAACTTTTTTCGGTGCCATCGATTATGAATACAAATTTAGAACGAAAACCACATTCATTCATTTTTCTTCGAGAAAAAAATTATGAAAATTAAATTTTTGTGTGTGTATATGTGTGTGAAAACATTCATTAAGCGGATTCGGGCGACGAGAACGCAGTAAAGCGAAGTTTTATTGCGAACGCGTTCAGCAGCGAAGTGTTCTTTCGGCGTGTTTGTTTACTTTTTTCGGCAAATACGCGCTTCTCTCGTCGTTTACCTCAATGAAAAGTATCTTTCGACCAATCAAACAGCG
This sequence comes from Dinothrombium tinctorium, assembly GCA_003675995.1. Lineage (NCBI taxonomy): Eukaryota > Metazoa > Arthropoda > Arachnida > Trombidiformes > Trombidiidae > Dinothrombium > Dinothrombium tinctorium. Next base: position 33,770 of record NCKU01000505.1, on the reverse strand, counting down.
AACAGCTATTTTGCAATGGTATATGTTTACTATTTTCACTCAATTATTTCGTTTTTTGAACTTTGCTCAAAAGAAGAAGCTCTTCAATTTTTCAATTTTCTTCTCGCTATTTTCAAAGATTGAAAGTATTTACAAAGAAACTAGAAAGCAAAACTTTTTTATAAAAAAAGAAAATTTGTAAGAAGACCTTTGTGCAAATATTATTTTTTGCTCGCGATTTTCTCTTATTTAAAGTATTTAATTTAAACTTTTACATCTGCTAAAGCTTTTTTAACAAAAGCAAAAATTTGTCATTTACATTGTTTTTGAAAAGTTAAACTTTAATAGATTTACTATGAAAGCTTTAACTAAATGCGTCATGTTAAATAATTCGCGATAAAACTTTTTGCGATAAATTTTATTCAAATGCGAGTAAAATACGATTCTCATAATTTTTTGTGAAAAATGAGGTAAAAAATAATCAATATTAAGAACAATTCTAATTTTAAAACGTGTGTCTGTTTCAAAAACCTTATTTGATCAATAGGTTCCAGACATTCAAAGTGTATAAAAGCTGAGAAGAGAAAAATTTTTCTAGCTCTTTATAAAATTTAGTAACAATCAAACAAAATTTAATTTTAGCTTCTTTTTTTATAATAGAAATGACAAAGTATGCAAAACTCAAAACTCAAAAATGTTTACTAATAAATGAAGTTCAAACGCAATGTGCATCGAGCAGAGGCATCAACATCACCATTTAACTCATAGTAAATACGATTTGAACACATCCCTCGATGATCTCTGTGTATGACACTCTTAATTAATGAACATTGTTTTTCACTCGAGTTTTGCATCTTTCATCTGATCTCGACACATTCAGTGAAGCGTAGCGACAAGAAAATTAAAGCCGATGAAAGTGACAAAAATACAAATCAAATGCTTCAGATAACGTAGACGATGATAAGACATCATTAAAATTGCTACTTTTGCAGCGTAAAATTGTAGAGCGTTCGTGAGCGCAAAAAAATTTTCAGCAAATTTATTATTGAAATGTGCATGTACGTACATTTTATCGAAAAAATTTATCAACGAGAAAAATAAGAGGAGGAAGAGCATCGGAACTTTGACTATAGCGAGCATTTGTCTAAATCAATTTATTTTTCAGAAGCACGTTGCGAGGTAATATTCTTATTTTTAGAGACTCGTTTTATGGTGAAGCGAAAAAATGTTTGGTGTCTGCTCTATTCTAAGCGAAATAATTGAACCTGAAATCATCAAAAAAATTGAAAACGGTGCTTTAGTCAAGTGAAAGATAATTTATTAGATAATTTCTCGCGAGTGCACTTCTGCTTGCCTGCTCTGGCCGTGTTCTTCTCTCATTATAAAATCCGGTAAATGATCGCTGTGTATGCGGCGCAATATTCTTTTCTTTCGCTCGGCACTTTATCTCCAATTGATCATTTCCTTCGATATTAGTAGAGAGCATTTGAAGTATAACTCGACTATCGCTATCGGCGTTTATTTTTCTTCATTCATTGCACAATTTCTATATTAGCATCATTTGGTCGAAAAACGTTTTCAACATCGGATAATTGCATCATTGTATACGTGTTTACAGCGTTGCACACAAAGAGATGCGCTTTTCTTTGCTTTTTTGTTCATTTCGATAATTGAAGTGAATTGCAATAATATTTGGAATCGAAAGCGTTTGGCAAAAATTCGGCAATTCGAAGCATTTACAATTGGGCGCCACTCGTGACGCACTTAAAATAATGTTACGTACGTTGTTTAATTGCGAGTATAGTGTTCGCTCAGATGAAAAAGCTCTTCACTTCTGTGTAGAAGCGAATTCAATATTCACTGAGAAGCTCTTCAAGTGTAAAAGTATTGCATAAACTTTATTTCGACTTTTCGCGAACGAGCTGAAAAACAGCGAAATGTGTGTTTCACAAAACAACTTGAAAACAGTATTTGAAGCAATAACAAATTACTGTATTTCGGGACGACATTCACAAGAGAGAGAATGAAGAGGAAAGAGAAGCTTTTCGCGGATTTCTTCTTTTAAAAAAACACTTCACTTTAATAAAGTCGAAAAGAGTTTTTTTACCATTCAACTTTATGTTGTATAAGCAATGAGTGTGCCTATGTGCGTATTTTTCGTCTTTTCACTAAAACTGAGATAAAAAACTTAAAAAATTTGATTGCATTTCTAGCGAGAAGTTTGCTCAGAATTCAATTATTTATGGATGAATATTTCTTATTGCGAATTTTTTTCATTTAATTGCTTCGCTATTCAATGTTTATTAAAATGCAGCGAGCACAAAACACGTAGTAGCGAGCTTCTCATATTGCGTTAGTGCAGCGTGCAAAGCGATTCAATCTTTTAATACGTTTTCAAAAACCGAATTGTAAACTGTGTGTACTACAGAAAAAAAGTTTCATACTTTTGAAAAAAGTGTTTAAAAAGAAACGATAGCTGCGTTTCTCTAGCTTTTGAAAGCATCTTTTTCTTCTAAAGCGTTTGTACGGTATAAGAAAACGGTTCGCTTTTATTTACAAAAAATTGCTTTTTAGTTTACATTTCGCGTATAGGGTCAAAAATGGTGAAATTTTTTCTCTGTAAACACACTTACACAGCGAGTAGAATGTACAGAGTTTTTTCTCGATGTAGACTTTAAGCAATGAAGTTTATGGTCGTGTTGTTGATAACGTCGATCAATGTTACACTTGACAAGATTTGATGCTTTAATACAGCGCCGTACGGCGTTCGTCATTTCAATTTGTCCACACCATTGCCCCGCGCTTTCGCCGTTTTTTTTCACTACTCCCACTCTGTTGTCCGCCGTATGTTTTCGCTTTCCGTTAAATTTAGTTTTTTCTTTATTTTGTTTTTTAAGTAACAAATTTTCTCGTGAATAAAGTAAAATTGCCGCATTATATGTGCACAGTAGCGAAAGTGTGCGAGCGAATGAAAAGTGAAGTGTGCCGAGTGAAAATATTTTCTGCGTATGAAAAGTAGTTTATTAAAAAAATAAAAATATGGCGCAAAGCTATCAATCAAAGCGCGAAATCATGGAGCGAAAAAAGTGTTTTCATTGCGACGAACGTGCGTTTGTCAACGAAAATTTTTTTTATGAACTCGCGGTTCGCACACTGTTTTAAAAGCGGAGTTGGCCAACTTTTTTCGATTATTAAAAATTTTCTCTCGCTAAACTTTGCAATTATTCATCGATCGCTTTGCAAGCGAAAAGAGCGGCGGCAAAACAATGCGTAAAGCACAGGAAAAAATGGGGAAAAGATGAAATATGACAAAATGAAAGCAATCAGGAATAATGGTACCTCAAGAAGATGTATTCGCCCTTTTCTCTCGCTCTTTCTCTCTCTCCTCTTCTCCACTTTTCGTGCATCGCTCGTTTCGCTCTCAGCTTAATGAAACTGTGGGGTTCTATAATTGAGAGGTTTGTTGGCGGAAATTTAAAATATTTTTCAATCAGCCATTATTTTTCTTCACTTTCCGCATCACCAATAAATTTTTTTGCTCTCTCTCTCTCTATCGCTCCGCACGTTTACCGCTGAAAAGCGTGAAAGTAATACACATAAACTCGAACGAACGAACGACAAGTGCATTTGAAAAATGAATATTCGCAAAAAAAAAAATTAATTTCCAGTTGTCGAGAGAAAAGCGATTTGCTTTTCGCACTCTGTTGGATGTTCGCTATTTCTTCGACGCTTTTCAGCGCTGCGATACGAATGATAATTGTGTGTTTAGCGGCGCTAAGAAAAGCTTTTCTCATAGCAGCTTGAACTTTAAATTGGCGACCATTCATATTTTTTTCTCCTTTCTTTCTTTCTTTCGCAAAATAATGCAGAACACCGAATTGAAAATTAAAATTGCAAACACTTCTTTTTCGTTCACTGCTTCTCGCAATTGCTATTGTTATGTATGGTGATTTTAGCTGATTATCACTTTCACACTTTTTAAATTACTCTTTCGACTCCGATAAAATTTGCTGTTCAAAAAAATAAAAACGCGTTATTATATGCGTTCAAATGAATTCGAGAAGAAAAAAAAATTCATTTATTCGCTGCTTGTAAAATTTCAACTAATAAACAGCAAATTAATGACATAAAAGCGATTCGAAACGAAATTCAATCTCATTCGACGATTCCACTATTTTCACTTTTAAATCTCATTTTCGCTTCCAATTTCAAACAATAACATAAGTTGTGAAATTATGAATTCAAAAGTAACGTCAGCGATGTCAAATTTCTTTTTTCTTTTACGATTTAATATTCAAATTAAGTACAAATACTCGCTTATCTTCTTACACAATGCTGCACAGCGTATGTTTATGGATTTCAATTACATAATCGAAGCAGTTCGAGCTCGAATCGCTTTATTCAGGTAGCGATGAAAGTAAGAACTCGAAAGCCGGCTTTCAAAAGCAAACTTAAAACATCAAAAAGAAAGTTTATGTGAAACTTTTCGCGATTGTTTTTAGTAAATGCAGTTACAATAAAAGCGAGCTTCGAGTTTTTAAAATTTATGTTTTGTTTCATAAAACGTTTCACAGCGAAATCAAAACGTTGGACAATTTGCATTTATTTTCTTCAACGTTTATTCACTCGAATTGAATCTAATATTGAGATTTAATTTTAGCTGATATTAACTTGAACGCGCGATGATGTTGAGAGAAGTGATTTCGGGCAAATGCGAAAGAAAAACGCTCATATTGAATACGGCAGGAGCTGCATTTTGCGCATATAATTGAATGCAAAACAGAAAATTCTATTTGCATTGAATTTCTTAAAAATCGCAGCAAACACTTTTCTGTTGTTCATATTTCACCGGCGAGAAAGAAAATGTAATTTGTGTGCGCGTACAGCTTTGAAGGTACAATGCGAAAGCAAATAGAAATGTTTAATGGAGATGCATTTGCAAAAATTGAAAATGTAAACGAAAGTGGAGTGTCGTCGCTCGGAAAGTACTCGGCGTTCTTCTATTAAGCGAAATTACTTTTTCTAACTGCGAACTACACATTGTTTTTGTATTCCGCATTGCGTTTCACGTATTGCTCGCTTCTTTTCCTCATCATTTTTTCGCGTTCAGATTGAATCGAACGCTGAGAACGAAACAGAAAATAGGAAGCGAGCAGCGAGCTGAGTATTGATTGACGTTTGACGTGAACATAAAAACGCGGTGAAAATGCTCTAAATTAGTTGAGTGCAAGCGAATTTGCATAGAATTGTGTGTATTGTGTTTGCCTTGCACACAAACTTCATTCATTCATATTACAATTTTATCTGCGTGTGTGTGTGATTTTGTCTCGCTACAAGAAGCAGCGTCATTTTTGGTCGAGTTTCACGCTCGACCGACGGCGAAAGAGAAGCCATTTCTACGCTTCTGGCTCGTCGTTTTTGCGTTATTCTCGTAATTAAAGAAGCTGCACTCGCGAAAGGGTTCAATCGGAGACCGTCGGTTCACGCTTTAGCCTTTGGCTTTATTTTTCGCCACGCGAACTCTGCGTTTGCACCGCTTCGCTTCGCGTCGCTTTTCTTCTCATTCTTCGCCGCGATCGCGAGAAAAGAGGTCACGAAATTTATGGATTGTATTCGATAAAACGAATGGCGTAAGAAAAGGTTTGCTGAAATCGCTTTCGACAAATACCAAAAATGGCAGCGGATACACTTTATTCGCTCATTCATAAAACCGGAGAATTGCGAGATACCGAAAAGCGCGAGAAAAGCAGCGAAGAAGAAAAGAAGAGAAAACGCATAAAACTCGTGCGTTTATATATAAATGTAACAAAGTTTTGAATTTATGGTCAAAATATGCTGTCGATTTGAAAGACTGATAGTGAGCAAAGTGTGACCATTATTCAAGAGAAGTGAGCACAAATGGCTTTTTCGGTTTTTTTCGCTGCGAAACGCTTTCCATATTTTACGAGCGAAAATACGACAGCGTATAAAACTTGTAAGAAAATTTTTTCGCTCGCGAAAAACTTTTATTCTCTGCGTGTCGGTGTCGTTTGCGCGGCGTTTCTTTCGCCTTTTGACAAGCGTAAAGAATAGTTCAGAAACTGTCGCTTCTTCACTTTTTGAATACACGCTTCGATTCAAATTAAAAAATGAAAGCCGAAATTTGTGACCAAATAGAACACAATGCGAAATGCATCGATGCAGCGCGGAGGCGAGAGCGAAGAAAAAGTTTTCACACTGAGTGCAACGAGAGGAAAAATCTTTTTTTTATTGCATCCCATTTTCAACATCTGAAATATGTTTCTGAACAAAAACTTTTTGCTTCTGCCGCTTCTTCTTCTTCTTCTCCGCTCTCAATTCTCTGCATTTCGCATTCTTCGAGAAGCAGACAAAATTTTTTCTTAATTATTATTAATGTAGAAAAATTTTTCTACCTTCGCGAAGCGTAATTAAAATTTTCTTCTTTTTTAAATTAATGATGAAGCGCATTTTAACTTCATTTCACATGCAGTTTGCTTTGAACTTACTCTCTGTGTTTCGACGCCGTGCAAAAAGCGGTCAATTAAACGTTTCGAAAAGTTCGTGAAAGAAAGAAAAAATTTTTCGAGTTTGTACAGTTAGAAAATTCAAAACTCGAGAGACACTCGCGCGTTTACAGTGCAGACGAACTTATTATTAAATATTAAATAGCATATAGCGTTCATTAATGACTTCATATTTTCTAGCTAAATAAAGTAAATAATAATGAGCTGCAGTTCGCTTTTTTTCGCCAACTTTAATTTCGTTCGTCACGAATTCCACTCTTTGCTGAAAAATTTTTCAATAGTTTCGCCCAGTACTGTAGAAACTATTGTGTGACATAAACGCATAGCTAGCGAAATAAAAATGAATTGCGAGTGTGGCGACGAGAAAGCTGAGTGAAAAAAATTGTAAAATATTTTCTCTGCAGTTTGACAGCTGTTAATGAAGACGTCAAGTTAGTTAGCGATGAGGATAGCAGACACAGAATTGTGAATAGCGTCGGATAGACGATCGCGTGCAATTTGTAGCGAGTTTCTAATTTTCGTGTGTGCCGCGTTCGCGAGACGTCAACAAAAGCAAAATCATTTCTTATTGCAAACGAGCGCAAAATGAGTGAAAAACATGAGGCTAATCGCGTTTGTCGCTCGCAATGCTCGCCACAATAGCAAACGTTGTTGTTGTTCGTTTCGCCGATCGCTAATATCATCGAATTTATTATTACGACTAATAAGAATCGCGGCCGACGACTAGCGCGCCAACTTTTCGTACCTCGATCAAACTTTTCAGTGCGTCGCGCTTTCAAATCGCTCGCGTTTTAAAAAGTGCATCAGAAATAAAGAACATTGAATTTGACAGTGTTTGAAAGCGTGAACAATGCGCACTTTTCGTCATTTTCTGCGAAACGCAGCGTTGCCGAAATAATAAAATGCAGCAAATTTTTTTCCGTGTCTTTTGTGAAGAGAAAAGCGAAGCGAGCGAGAGAAAAAAGTTTTTTTGAAGAAAGATAAATTCGGTCCTAAAAGCTAAAATTCGAACGACGAAATTACTTTTTCGTGAAATAAACTCTGAGAAGAAGCGAGAAAAAAATGCTGATTGCGAAAAATGTAATAAATAGTTTACTTTCGCAAATTTAATTTCGCAATTTTTTTCGCTCTCTTCTTTGCCACTTTAAGGCTGAAAAGTGCGCTCGCTTCTGCTCTTGCCGTTTCGCATTCGAACGCTGTCGATCGAAGTGTTTAATTGTATTCGCAAAGTGAAATTAGAGAGAAAAAGAAGCGAAAAGTACGATTTTCGAAGACGCATTTACATCAATTAGATTTTAAGATCGAAGAAAAGCAAAACGCGTTTATCGTACTTCATCATTTCTGTGAAGTTCGAGCGCGCGAAAAAAAGTTCTTAATTCATTAGTCAAAAAAGGCGATTTTTTTGCGTAATTAAGTAAACTTGACTTAAAATGAAAATTAGTAATTACTTTTTCATAATTAGAATATAATTCGCTTCACTTAATTGAACGTCAGCTGAAATGAGCATTAAAATAAGTGAAGTACTCGCCGAGCGAAATTTGTTAGGCGAAAATGTGAACCAAGCATAATTTTTGCTCATTTTAAGCCGAATGGACCTCGATTTTACGCTCGAACGAATCGGAAAGATTTTCTCGAAGAAGCGCACAAGAAGAAACGTATGAATGTTTCACCGATCTGCATCAAACGCAGCTGTTCGCATTTTGCAAAATATTAAAAAGGAAAATTTTTTTATCTCTTTTCGCTTCATAATCGCACTTCAGCTTGAGCTTAATGTCGGCTTGCGTTAACCGCATAATTTACAACGCTATTATAATCTAAATTTAAATAGCCTATTTATGAGCGGAAGCTAATCAAAAGCCGAGCAATAGCATTAATATCATTTAATCCCAAATTTGAAATTTATATGCGATTCAAGCTCATGACTCTGTGTAAAACTGTGTAAAAGCTCGAATAGTGATTTGAATCGTGGACAAAGCATTTTGCGAGAAAAATAATAACGCGGTTTAAATCAAATTTTTTGGAATGCGTTTAAAATTAGCATAAAAATGTGTTTCGCACTCCATTTTCGTAACGTGATTTCCAGAGACAATAGTTTCGAATTCGCACTTTTTTTTATTGACACTCACTTTAGTTGAATTTTGATCTATAATATTCGTCGAGTAAGGAAATATCCTTTGGGATGCGCTGAGCAGTAAAATTATATTAAACTCACCATTCATGTCACATAGCGTGGAGCATCGAGTTTTTCGCTTTCTTGCTCGCTTTGTACGCATAATTTTCATCGGTAAAAAGTGCAGTTAATTTAGTGAACCCAACACATTCCAACAGTTATCAAATTTTGCGCGTCTGTATTGCTTATTGAAAAATGGATGGAATTGCGAAATTCGTGCAAATAATTTGAATACTTCTTCTCTTCTTTTGTGTTCAAGTGTATAAAACGCATCGTAAAAAGATGCTAACGTTCGCCGTAAACTGAACTTGCATATTACTGCTTAATGTTCAGTATATATAAACGCCTGCTTTGAATTTCATCTTATTGCTGCATTTGCACAAAATGCATCCTTCATTCGAAGCATTCAAAGTATTTCATAATTTTTCGTTTAATTTCGACCATTTAATTAAAAAACAAACAAAAGCAGTCTGCAAAAACTCGCTATCATTCATCAATTTTATTTTTCTATTCGCATTTTAAAAGAACTTGATTAACATTTTTATAAAAAAACTTTTTTGCTCCCGCCAAACGTTCGCATTCATCGAATGCATTAAACGAGTTAAGAAAGTTGATGAAGCGATGCAAAGAAAATGATCACTCGACTCTTTTAGTTTTTCTTCATAACTCGCAAAATGGTTTCATTTTCAAATCCCGTTTTAAATGTGTGCGGACTCTTTTTTTTTCGAAGACAAAAACGATTGCATTTGGGCTTTTATGGTGATACTCGAAGCTCGCGACACGATAATTGAGAGAATGAAGAAAGATCAGTGAAAAGAAATGATGCGATTGATGAAACGATGCAACATCATCATTATATAAGGGTTACGCTTTAACGCGATCATTTTTTGACAGCTTTAACAGTGAAAAGTTCGACTTTTTCAATATTAAAATATAACGAGCTCAATGTAACTGTCATTCGCTCACAAGTACTCTACTCGACTAAAGTGTACGAGTTTCTGCTCTTTTTACTTCTGTTCCTCATTGATTTTTTGTTTCTCTCTCTCTTTTTTTACGCGAGAAACCAAATTCAAATTCGTTTTGATTCGCTTTCTATTTTGTTGCTGGTTTCGAGTTCGACGCATTAAAAGTGTATATAAATATAATCTGCGCTACTTTTTCTCCGCTGCGCTCTATGCGATCGAGTATAAAAAGGCTGAAGTAGTTTATTCGGTGTCGCTGTCAATGCAAGATGTGAATAAAGGTCACTCGCAGAACACTTCTTCTGCTTTCGCTGCTCGAAAACTATTTCGTCCGTTTTCTTTCAGGCCGCGCTCGCTTCGAGTCGAGCAAAAATAGATATAAACGCGGCTGAAAACGCCGCAATGAAAGCGCATTCATCACTTTGTTATTCGAAAACTCAAGTACACAAAGATCGAGTAAAGCGCGCTGCTCTTTTTGATTGTGCAATGATTATGTAGAATATCGATTCTGCATGTGTTCGCTTTCATTCTACGGCGAATGAACGCATTGCTTGCTACCTCTCTCCTGTCATTGCGAATCGTGATTCGTATCGTTGATTCTAAAAATGATTATTACACACACAATTCACGTCAAAAAATGAACACTTTAAGTAGTAATTTTACGCCGTAGCGGGCGAACACATAAACAATATTAATGCGCGAAATTAAAATTAAAACTGTGTAGCAAACTTTTTCAAACATTAAAAAAGTTTTTAAAATGCAGCGAGTAACATTCTTGATTTTTAAGTTTTAAAAAAGCCAAACTGCGTATGGCTTTATTAAAATTAATTAAACGTTTTATAGTTTATTAAGTCGCTTCACTAATTTTATTATTTTATCGATTCGAAGTTTTTTTTCGCTTAAAATAGTGATGTATGGTTACTAATTTATGATCGTAGTCGTAAAATTCAAGCTTTAGATGCAAATATTGTTTATTTTTCTGGTTGTTATGACAATATCAATTGTAAACGACTTCTAAATTCATGAATTCGCTGCAAATACACATGTTTGAATTTAATTGTAAACACAAATGCAATATCTCAAGCTGAGAGCGAGTGTGATTTCTGCATAAATTTATGGATATGCGTTGTTTTAACCATTGCAAAGATGTATTACTATTGACAAAAAAAGTTTCGATCATATTTCAATGCGGAATAAAACTTTCTCTTCATGTCCAAAAAATCTTTTTACTTTCACTTCAATTTACTTCACCGCAAATCGAAGATGAAACGTTTTTTAACCCGCAATATATAAACTTCGACCATCTGTTCAACCATTTAATTGATATGATTATTAGAAAAAGTATTTTCTGCCTTTCTTTTTCGTTGTTATATTTGTCTAGCTGGTTAAATGAACATTTTTAGAAATTTCCAAAATAAAATTGCAACAAATACCAAATACCACCTCATATCTGAAGATAATTGAAGAAAAACACAATCGCTATTCAATTTAGTTTTTCGATGGCCAATTGTAAATCAAATTTTGCAGAATTGGAGAATGGCACCACCGCTTATTAGTCCAATCTCTTTAAGCTTAACATAAGCCGAAGCATATTTCGCTATGATAAAATTAAAATCACGCGAAAAAGTTAGAAATAGTGTTTACAGTGTACATTGAAAAAATTAAAGACGAAAATCAATAGAAATGAAAAAGTAAAAATCTTAAATATTTATTTGAAGTAACAGGAAAGTTTGGAAAATCTATCAATTCAAATTTTGAGTTGGAAAGAGAGAGAAGAAAGATGCAATATTTCAAATGAAAAATAAAATGCAAAGTTTTTTGGCAGCTGCATTTATCTTCAACAATACCGCACGTCTACAATCAATTAATGTCTTCCTCTTCGATGTTTACTTATTTCCTTTTTAAATTTATCGTTTGAAATATGATGCTTCAAAAGAAAAATACTCAATATGAATAAGAAGAATGTAATGGTAAGAGATGAAAATGCTTCGAATGAGTGTACGTACGTTAAGTCGACAAAACAAGAGCTTAACAAATAAAGTTGCATTCAAAACGTTAAATAATGAGTTTAAAGCATTTTTAGCTTTTATTCCGAGTGAAACTTAATTACTATCGAATAAGTTGCAAAGAGTGCTCGCGAAACGAAACGGATTTTCGAGGATCAATGAGAAGATTATTCAAGCTTCTTATTACTATCTTATTCTATTGCTTCTAATCTAGCTTCTCACCTTCGAAGCTTCCAGTTTAAAAAGGTGAAAATGAAGATAAAAAATGAAAGTTGATTTCAAACGATTTAATGCAAAGCGGCAAAGCATTTAAATTAGTTTCAGTCGTTGAAATCTTTTGAATTATCTGTACAACTTTTTTGCTCTGCTTCGAGCTCATTTTTCATGATGCAACTGTCACTCTGTCGATCAATTGCAATTAAAGCCGACCTATTATACTTGATATATTTGAAAAGCGATTTCTTTGTGCTAAAAATCTTAAAACATTTTGGATCATTACTCACGATTAGTTTTGTAAATAACTCTGAAATAAAAACTTTTGCAGACATTTTCTACTCGTAGTGACAAGTGTAACCATTATTTATTCTAGAGACAAATCGCTCATATTTTTAGAAAAGAAAAGTTCAGATTTTAGAAAGCTCAATTGAATAGCCTAAAGGAAATATTTACAAAGTAACTCGAATCACTCAAATATTTTTTAATTTATGAAATTTGCATACTTTTGAAAAAGACGCATTTTTATGTAATAAACGCTGTTGAACGATAATCAGATTTGGAAGATGTAAATGGAATGAGAGTGGCGAAGAGAAAGCGAGTAAACGAATTGAATTTTTAGTGGATGGTGAAAAGTGACAATATGTCAGTCAATAGTTTAAATTCAGAATGCGGAGAATTTTGTTTCGCGAGATTATTTTTACTTTAAAATGAGAAACTGCGAACGAATGGATGTCAATTACAATTGAGCGAGTGCGAAGCGAAATACAAATTTTGATCGAAAGGACGATCGCGTTGAATTTGTTTACAAAGCTAAATCAAATTCTATTGCAATTCATTCCTTTTCGCTGTCAAGCGCTTATCTTGACAAGCGAACTAAAGCGAAATTCATGGCTTCATATTCGAAAGCGGATCAAAAAACATAATGAGCGAAATATTTCAAAATTACAGACATAGCAACAAATCACGCGAAAAGCAAACAAAATAATTAAGAAAAAGCGTTGACGGTGATGAATTAAAGCGCTAGATTTTCGGATATTTCAATGAAGTAGCAAACTTTGATTTAGAGTCAGTAGTATTTCACGTCTTAACAGCGTGATTTACTGGCAATGAATCGAGCGAACGACGAAAAAATGTTTTAATGCAGTGGCGGGAAACAAGTTGTTCTTATTCTTTTGCATTCACTCGAACGCCGAGTTTTTCTTTTCTCACGTCTGCGACGCTTTTCTTCTTAAACTGATTCGACTTTCATGATATTCATTATATTCATAGAAGTTGGCATTTAAAAACAAACTTCAATTTCGATTTGCAATTGTGATTGAGTTCGTCTGAATAATACGTTTGCGTGTGCGAACAAAAGCGCTTGACAAATTTTTATTTGCCGTATAAAAAGTTGAAAAACATTTCAAACGAAATTGAACGCCGTATTCAAATGAAAATGCACGAAAAACGGTGTACAGCAGCGGCAAAGAAGAAGAAGAAGAAGAGCATGGAAGAGCAAAAAGAAATCAAACTTGAAGTATACATTTTCTTTGCTGCTTTCAGCATTTAAAAAAGTTTAGAAAACAAAAAGCCATTTATTTTTGTTCGTATCGTCTTGATCGTCGCCGCCAATACAACACACGCACACACACACACACGTATGTGCATAGGCGCACATGTTTTTCTTGTTCGTGTCGCTTATCTCGCACACCGAGAAAAGTATGATTGCGAAAGTTTCTAAATGATGTACCATTAGTTTTGCAGAGGAGATGCGATTCGCCGAAGGCTCCTCTCTCTCAGCTCACTTCTCGTGCCGCACACTGATTTTTACAGCAAAAAGTTAACTAAACACATACATTTCTTTGCGCAATATAAAGTTTTGCTGGGCACATAAAACGAGACACAAATGCTGTGTTCACCATAAGTAATTGCTACCGTATGGTCGACGTTCATTGGCCACTTTAACCGCTGAAAATCGTCGAAAAGTTATCCACTTTTTCGCATTCCAATTTTTCACTCTATCTTCGCATTCCATTTGCAAAAAGCTTTTTCGCAGTTCTCGAGTTTAATCTTTAATCCTATTTTTCGCTTTTCGAAACAAAAATTATATTATTAAACAAATGTATTTAGATAAGCATAAAAGTAAATGTTTCTCTTCATTGTAATGCTTCATTTGAATTTTTCGCTTCTCTTTATTTTACATTCACTTTGTAAGATTGCAAAAAGCTATAAAGCGTGAACCTACGAGAGAAGTTTCGATCGAGTCAAAGCGAAACGGCTTCGGAAGCCAATCGAAACGACGCGAATTTTAAAAGTTTTCAAAGTGACCGAAAACAAAACTGTGAGTTAAAGAAAAAATCGAAATGTTTGAGAGTGTTTCGTGTTTAGACATTTTGCTTTCTTTCGTCTTAAACTTAGCCATTAAATCTTTAAATTAAGTTTGATTTTCGTTTACGATTTACTGTCAATAGAATAATCGCGAGTATTGCACAATAAAAGTGCGGAACAAGTAAACGATTCACTTTAAATCAAAGCAGAGCAGAGAGCGAGCGAAAAAGAATGAAGAGGATGCATCCATTTCTCTTAAACCGAAAATGCAACGCTCGTTGATTTTCGCTAAACTTTAATGCTATTGATGAAGAACACGGATTTCGTTTTCTCTGTTTCGCTGAGGAGAAAAAAAAGCTAAACTAAACTTTGCTTTAAATAACGAAAGTTTGCGCTGAAACCGAAATTAGACAAAGATTAATCGTGTTGCGCATCATTATTCCGTGCAACTCGATTTTTCTTTTAAACACAATTAAACGAGTTGTAACGCGATTAAATATTAAATAGCATTGAATTTAGCCGAATATTCTAAACTAGGAGCTGCACTCGCAACGCACGAATACGCAGATCGAAGCCGCGAGTTCTGAGTTTGTCGAAGTGAAAGGAAGAAGAAGAAGAAGAAGAAGAAAAGTTTCACCGTTACCGTAAATAAAATATTGATTATTTAATTAGTCACTGTAATGATGCGATAAATAACTTGCGTCACGAACACAAGTGTCTATTTGTTGCACCCAAATGCATGCACAATAAAAACCACTTTTCGTCGATTTACCCGAGAACAACTACCGTTTAATTGTACCCTCGCTGTTGTGATTCGACCATTCGCCGCTGTGTCTAGATGCGGACTCGACACAACTGCTGTTCTCCTCTTCGCGCTGCGTTCGCTACGATAACGAAAACTTTGAGCGAAAGAATCAACTTGTCGACAATATGTTTTGCTTCCTTACTTCAATCGTCAAGCAAACGACACATTATCGACAAATACGATTGCATCTGCACTGTATACACACAGAAATAAGTAGAGTGGGAGAGAGAGAAAGAGTGAAATTCGGCGATTATTTAAAAATTAATTGCGAACAACGAAAAAGCATTCGAATAAGAATCGAAACGCTTTGAATCCAAATGAAAAATGGCTCTACTTTGCTTAATGGCTGTAGCTTTTTTTGCTTTATTTACACAATCACTGATTATTTGCTCGTATGCATAATATGCACGGAAATAGTAGAAAAAAAATTGCTAGGCTCGGAAATCAATGAGTAAGTGTAAGAGGTTAAAGGTGTGTTAGCGCTTTCTCGACAATATTCGCTTAAGATTAATGCACACGCAAAAACTGATGCCTAACAGCGGTGCGAGATACGAATGCATCGTTCTAATCTGAACGCTTACGTTAAATTTTTTATTTCAAAAGAAAGCATTATTTCGTTTCATTTAAAATATTTTAACGCAATTACAAAAGAAAAACAAAATTGAGTAAATAGTTAATTAAACGCAACGCTTAAATTCTTTTATACAAATACAGGTAAGCGAGATCTTTCGGCGGGTGTTCAGAAAGGGCCACTTTGTTATCGTTAAATATGACCCATTTTCCGTCTTTAAAAATGTGACACACGTAATGCCCGCACATTGTTGAGCTTCCCATGTGACTGATGAATGCCATCAGTCGATATTTCTCACTGCCGTCGTTGAACTCTGGAACAGCAGCGGCAGCAGCGAGGCATTCCATACCACTATCAACTTCCATTGGAGATGCGAACTCTTCTTGATGTGAAAAGATCCAATCGATAGCTCGCTCCACATTATTATTCTATGCACGAATGAAGACTTTAGAGAAAAGAATTAGAAAAAATTTTTACCGTTTCTCTCAGCCCTCTCTTCGCTTGGTCTTCAGGCAAGCCCATTGACTTTAAAGTTTCGAGAGCAATCGGATCAGGAAAGAAAGTTGTTCCTTCCGCTGCTGGTTGATCTTGAGTGAAAGGAGAATTAAAATCCGAATCGTTTTGATGTTCGAAAAGCCAATTTAATGCCGTTTCGACTCCAGCGTTCTGTGTGTTAAACATGGCTCTTTTGCACGCATCAACAGAAAATCCCATTTCACAAAGTTGTGTTAAAACCGTTGCATCAAAACTAACAGAACTCGAAGAACTATTACCGCCGCTATTCTCCTCGCTCGAATGATGGGTTTTGAAATCCGGCAATTTTTCTTCCCCTGGTTGCAGTCCGGTGCCACGTAGACGGATTAGATCAATTACGTCTGGAACTTCAATAGACACATCAAGTTTTTTAGGCACCCAGTTATCATCAAAAGTAAACTTTTTCAATTGTATCATCAGATAATCAGGAAACGATTTCAATTTTGTCGATTTCATCGCTTTTGTTTTGCCGTTTATTGCTGTGCTGTAAAAATCATCGACGATTTCCGGCTGAATGAAGGCATCAAAACAAGCATCCAAAGGTATTTTAGGTCGAACAATATCTTTAACTGTTTCTTTATTTTCTTCCATCTTCTTTTTCAACTCTTCGAATTCCGCGACTTCTTTCAAGTTCGTTGCTTTCTCTAAAGGTATGGGCAATGGAATGAGGTATTCAGTTCTTGTCATATATGAAACTTTATGAGACTGCATACACTCAACTCTTTCTTCAAATTGAAATTTAAGACAGTTTGCTGGATTTGTTCCATTTGTTAAGTGTTTATTTCTTTCGATTAAGTTGATGAGGTGCAAAAAGAACTCTTGAGCATCCTGTTGTCTTTTGGAAGAAAACTCAGGATGGCCTTTTCCAACCAAGGTTTTAAACATATTTAATTTGATTCCCTTCTGATCAACTGAGGGCAAACCGTCATCTCTTTTACATTCGATCGAGTACTTTCCAGAGAACAAACCATAGGCAATTTTTGCCATTTGAGCATTGAAATCATTGGTGGGATCAATGGCAGAGTTTTCGAAAATGCTATTTGGCGGATAATATCGATTTTGAAACTCTTCCATGGAAAAAAGTACCTGAAGTACAGAATTTAGGTAACAAGAGTTGCCTAAATTAACTAAACCAGTGTAACCTGGTCCACAGAGAGGCGTTAATACTGAATCGCTTTCCTGAATTATAGCCCATTCACCGATTCTTTGATTATAGTCGAGTTCTAACTCTATCATCGACTTGTCTGATTTTTCCATTTGTGTGATGCAAATGCCAAAATGTGCCAAATGTTTAGCCAAATACGGATCTTCAACCATGTCATCTTCAGCGTAAGAGTAAACATCGGCTCCTTTTGGGGTAATCGTTCCTAACTTCACTGCCAGCGGATACTTTGTTTGCTCATAATGCTCGAGGGCGTGATTATTGCCACCCGAACCATCAAAAAATCTTCTCCCACAACAAATGGTGCCATCCGTTAGATTCATCCACAGATTCTCTCTTAAATCACATTTGGAGCACTTCCAATTGCGGGGCGGAACTTTAACACCATTATCTAATTGTACCAAATTTTCTGCATAGCGAGATACTTGCCGCTTTTCACCATCCCAAGTGCCCGCAGCGGCTTGAAGTTCCTCGAGTCTTGCGGCAGAATCAGCTGCTTGTATTGCGGCAATAGAATTTAATACAATGTCAGGAATTTTGGGATTTGGCAATGAAATGGTTAGAAATCCGGGATAGATGACGATGGAACATGTTTCATCGTAATCATATTTCGACGAATCCGGCATCAGGCCGCCTTCGATACCAATGCCTAATTTCGTGAGTTTCTTCGGTTGCGATTCGCCGTCACCGCAGTCAACATTCGCCTTCTGTTCGGAAAAATATAATCAAATAACGAGAATAATGAGAGAGCGACTCTGAGAGCAAGCAAAGAACAAACCTCACGTTTGGTGCGCAAAATGTGCAAAAAAACACCGTTTCCTGATTTGCGGTAATGTAAATCGACAAAATCGCGGCCGACGCCGAGAAACGTGTTCAAACATACGTAGAGTCCGGTTTCGCATTCCTTATTCGCGAAAAAAAGTAAACAAACGGCGATTACATTACGGTTCGAAATGCGAGACTCGGAATTTACCGGTGTATCGAAGCAATAAACGCACTCGTCTTTGTAGACGCGATCGCCGTTATTCGGTATTCGCACCAGATGCAAATTCTTGTTCAACGCATCCATAATTCAGCTTCTGTTCGCTTTTCGTTTTTCGAATTTGTTTTCGCGTTTAAAAAAGGAGACAAAAAATATTTTCGAAAGGAGCGATTTGCGAATTCAATTCAAAACTGCACATTCACACTGCTTTTCGCGCGAAAGCGCCATCTCGCGTTTGCTTCGCGAACGCGAATCAGTTTCGATATCGATTTCGTGATGTTTGCAAAGAAAAGTTTTTTGTTCACGAATTTCAAATGTGTTTTACTTTTTTTCGCAAAACTATTATTTAAAAATTTTAATTTATTCATTTAAACATAAACGAACTCACTTTTTTCTGCTTTTTATTGTATTTTTCATTTTGACACGATTCGCATTTTTTGTTTGTTTGTCCTCGTTTTTAAAATAAAAACTTTTTATGCAAATCAAAGTAATAAAATCTCCATTCAATGTTTTGACTTAAAATACACTCGAATACAATACTTTGTTCTATTTTCAGACGCTAATTAATCAATTTTTTATTGTGTGTTTGTTTTTCGCTGCTATTCTTAAGTTTTTTCTTTTCTTACAAAACGCTTCAATGAAATGCTATCTCAAGAGAGAATTTGTTTACTCTCACAATTTCGCAATGTGATTTTATATTTAAACACAACTCTTACACAATTTAAACTCTTATTGCAAAACCTTTGTTATTACTTAACTTTGTTTACGAATATGTTTTGGTCAAAATTACCGCTGAAAATATGCGAACAAGTTGGGATGATTTAATTTTAGCTAGCCTTAAAACTCAAAATTCAAAAATTTTTTATCATCAGCACTCATCTGTTTACGTAATTTTTATATCCTAATTCTTTTCAAAAAAATGTTTTTCTCAGAACTTAATTTGAATTTATCCTTTTTTTTTAATTATGAATCTTAAGTTGCTAAAAAATTTTTACTGTTAGATTGATGAAATTCAAACGTATTAATAATATTAGCAGTTATACCTTTTTGTACAAGTCTGATATAAGAGTGAACGGTTGATAAAAAAGATTCATACACCTTACGAGTATATTAATGTCGAGGATTAAGGAATTAAATCATTCTTTTGCGAAATAAAAGAGACATTGAGCCTTCACGTAGTTTTCACTTCTGATTAAACATAATAAAATTAAGCACTCAACTAGAGTATATATAAGAGGGGAAATCATGAAATTTATGATCAAATATTTGTCTGGTGTTTTTATGGGAACGAAAATGAAAATATTTACTGTGATTATTATACTTTTGATTGAAAACTATGTGCCTATAAGTTTGGTTGATGCTCAGCAACCAGGTATTCTTTTTATTTAATTCTTTTTGAAGAGAACATAACACTTTTTACGCAGCTTGATTTTTCGGATTTAAATTAATTATTAACTTTAATTTTAGCACTTATTTTAAATTCTCAGTTTCTTGTGCTGCTTTAAATGCAAATTAAGTAATATACTTCTCATTAATCATCTCTCCGAAGCTAAACTCCTATTTATTGTTTCATTAAATTTATCAATTGATCTTTTAGCTGCATATGCATACACAGTAGCTGTGAGTTTGGGCGGTAAAAAATTCGACATTGTCGAAGGAAAATTAAAACTCATTGTTTTTGGCGAAAGTTTCAAACATTTTGTTGCTTTAAGTTCTGAGTAAGTCCTCGAAACATCCGATGAAAAATTATTATTTCATTCATCATGAAATATTCATTTCATATATCATGAAATTTATTATTATTTCACAGAGAGGAACCATTGCGGCCAGATCTTGTGTACAAGTACCAAATCACATTGCCTTACAATATTAGCGAAATAAGTTCAATCGCTCTTTCGTGGTCCAAAAAATCAAAGTTTAGAAATTTAATCAAAAATGCAAAGATTTATGTCACTCGAGTGGTTTTCGATCCAATTTATTTAACAGATATAAGGTAAATGAATGATGAACTAATGAGCTAATGAGCTAATCAATGAATCTAATTGTTCTCTTACTTTATACACACTCCAATTGCTAATTTGAAATTGATTGGCTTCTTGCATTTCTTTTCAGTGAGCGAAGACAAAGCGTAAAAGGATTTTGTGCAAAGAAATGGTTTGAGAAAGTGCGGGCATCAGAAGAGATAATTTTCAAACGTAAATGTTAATCAATATTTATACAACGGTTTCTGTATTTATCTCACTGAAAGGAGCTTCCCTGATTTGATCACTCTCAGACATTCGCTGCCTAATGTATGTTTTCAATTGTATTTTTCATAAAGGTGTCTTTTGTGGAAATTTTTTGAAATAAAAACTGCATTTTATGCTTTAATTTCTAAAATTATTTTTAACAGCGATACAAATCAAAAGGATGTTTCATTTAATGATAAGAAATCTCGATTTTGATTATTTTTATCCGGTACAATCATTTATTTTGAAAAATCAAATTAAGAGAGAATCGGTGATAAATCTGCATTAATGAATGATTTTCAAAACTAAAAGCGAATTTAAATTTAATTTTTATTACGGAATCAATGTCATTCGCAAGTAGATAAAATCTTTCTTGATAAATTGCTTTACTTTTTTGGTTGACTAACAAAAATGATTCTTATTCGGTATGGAAAGAGTTCATAAGACAAATGAGTGTTAATACAATAAGCTAAAAAATTTAAAGTATTTTAATAATGATTTTTTCGTTGAAAATATCTTGTGAGAACTCTCTTAACCATTTTTAATGAATTTGAATGTATTTCAAAAACAAGGTTTTATTGCGAAATCATGGAGTTTAAAGTTGTCAATTTAGAATTCTCGAAGTCAATTAAAAAATTTTTTTTTGATAAACGCTTGAAACCACAGCGTTTGCTTTTGTAAGAACTATAAATGACAAATGAAAGAAGCACAGTTTGATGTAGAAAATTATTTTAAAATTGGTGAGAAACAAACAAAAATCAAAGTTTCCTTTGATATTTGAAACATTTTTCTCAGTGTTTATCTAATCATATTGAAAAGAATTTCGATTGTATAATTTTTTTCCTGGTAAAGCTGTTTTCTTAGGTGAATCTGTAAGAACATAGATATCACTCAAAGGTAAAAAACGACAAAAAAATGCTATGAAACAGTACCTAATCATTTTCTTCGAAGATGCAACTTTCCTTAAAGGCAATTACTCATTCGATTACTACACATTTAGGAAATTACCGTTCGCGAGAAAAGTAGTAAAAATTTTTGCCGAGCATTAGAACGAAAGAGGTCTATGAATGAAAGTATTGTGAAGTCAAATAACACTTCATCTTTTAACTTGTGTTCATTTAAAAACTTTGATTTCAAATCGAAAACTTTGTTCAAAAAGCAGAGCGAAAAGGGAAACCAGTGAAAGCAATTAGAAAAGCGTCCCTTTGATTACGTCACAAGCGGTGCTTTATTGGAGTGGACTTTAAATGTGAACAAATAACGCTCATTTTAATGGCGGTCAGAAAGAGGTCAACGAAACGACGCTTTCACACCCCTCTCTAAAAAAGAGTTCACTTTGCAAAACAATCGCTCGTTTCATGCTGCCTTTCATCCGTTCGCAAAGTGTTTCGATGACAGCTGCCGTCCATTTGACCGTCATTTTCGCGATCGCCGTGCTCTTCGTTTCGGTCAACTGTGATGCGAACAGCACCGTGACCGCGTTCAATCTTTGCTCCACAAACAGTTGTATCGATGGCGATATTTGTCGAGAAGCGAACGGCGCTCAATGTCTTTGTTCCCCGCAATTGCCCATTTTTAATTGTTCTTCTGTTTGCAACGAATTCAATTGTGTGAACGGCAACTGCAATGGTTCTGTTTGTGTTTGCTATGAAGGTACGGATTTATTATTCTTCTTTCGAGATTTGCTCAAATCAATGCTCTTTCAGGATTTACGGGCGCCGATTGTAATGAAGATATCGACGAGTGCAAGTTTCCGAAGCCACCGTGTGTGAATGGCTTATGCCACAATCTATATGGTGGCTTCCAATGTTATTGCACACCTGGATACAATGGTTTCCATAACACTGCTCTTTGTTTGATTTCTAATCATTAATTTGTTTTTAGGTGTGTTATGTGATGTGGATACTGATGAGTGCCTTTCGAATCCATGCAAAAATAATGCCACATGTCAAAATTTGTTGGCAAAGTTCAAATGCGATTGTACCGAAGGTTTTACCGGCAAAATGTGCGAAACAAATATCGATGATTGCATCAATCATCAGTGCAAGAATGGAGCAACATGTATCGACGGCATAGCCAAATATTACTGCCAATGCCCTTCCGGTTTCACCGGCGATCGCTGTGAAACAGACATCGATGAATGTTTAAGTTATCCCTGTTTAAACAATGGTATCTTATTTTTAATCATTTTATTATTTTTTATAATCTCATAATTCTGATTTTAAGGTACGTGTGAAGATGAAATTGGAGGTTACAGTTGTAATTGTACTAATACTGGCTTCGTGGGAAAAAACTGTGAAATTGATATTGATGAATGTCAATCGAATCCATGCTTAAATAACGGCACTTGTCAAGATCTTATCAAAGGATTTAAATGTCTCTGTCCTCTTGGTTTCACAGGGTTAAATTGTGAGGAAAATATCGATGAATGCAGCAGCAATCCGTGTCAAAATAATGGTAAATCAGACGCTTAATGATGTTACTTATCTTACCTTTTAATGTTTAATTAGGTCGATGCATAGATAAGATCGCTGATTATTATTGTGATTGTGATAACACAGGTTTTACGGGGAAAAACTGCGAATTAAATGTTAATGAATGCGAATCTAATCCTTGTTTGAATAATGGAACGTGCATTGATTTTGTTGGAAATTTCTCATGTGATTGCCATCGCGGTTTTCGTGGTGAGTTATGTG
Organism: Dinothrombium tinctorium; assembly: GCA_003675995.1. Lineage (NCBI taxonomy): Eukaryota > Metazoa > Arthropoda > Arachnida > Trombidiformes > Trombidiidae > Dinothrombium > Dinothrombium tinctorium. The sequence goes on along the minus strand of NCKU01000505.1, from coordinate 10,628 downwards.
AGGAAAATATTGATGAATGTGCATCGAATCCTTGTAAAAACAATGGTATGCATTAATAATTTAACATACGTATTTAAGATTATGCGATCGATTAGGTCATTGCATCGATTTAATTAATGATTATATGTGTGATTGTAACAACACTGGCTTTGAAGGCAAAAATTGCGAATTAAACATAAATGAATGCAATTTGAATGTTTGTAAAAATGAAGCTACTTGTATCGACTCGAATGGCGATTTTGCATGCATCTGTGCGAATGGCTTCGCAGGAAAGACTTGCGATATAAATATCAACGATTGTGAAAGCAATCCATGCTTGCATGGCTTGTGCGTTGACCAAATCGGAGGTTATTGGTGTAATTGTAGTGGCACTGGTTTCGAGGGAAAAAATTGCAGCGTTGATCTCAACGAATGCGAAGATAATCCATGTATGAATGGTGGAAGCTGTACGAATAAATCTCCTGGTTACACTTGTACTTGTCCTCAAAAGTGAGTTGTTTTTTCTGTTTTTTAATTATATGCTTCTCATCAACTCTCACTTTTGTGAACAGGTTTGCAGGCATAAATTGTGAAACTGACACAACAAAATGTGTCGTATCTCCTTGTCAGAATGGAGGATCTTGTAAGGCATTATTCGCTTAATTGTCATGTCGTTGACATTAGATTTTCTCACCATACAACAGGTACACAATTGAACGTGACCACTTACACTTGCGACTGTCTTCCGGGATGGGCAGGCAAAGATTGCGAATTGAAGCGAACGTGTGAAGTCGGATGTCACTCGGATTACTCGCGATGTGTGAACGATAATATTTGTGCTTGTTTACCGGCAAAACACAATAATCCGTCCTATTGTGATGCAATAACCGATTGTGCTTTAAGCGATGAATTATGCCTTAACGGAGGCACGTGCGTAACTGTTAAAGATGGCGGCTATTATTGCACGTGTCCCGAAGAATTCACGGGAATTATTTGCGAAAACAAAATCACTGCCGACACTGAAGTCGACGTTGTATTTATTACCATAATTAGTTTAACGTGTATTTTTATAATAATTTTATTAGTATTTTCGCTATTTTTCGTTAGGAGCGTAAAACGCGCGCGTGCAACGAGAGGCACGTACTCTCCGTCCACCCAAGAAATGTTTGGCAACTCTGCGAGTGAAATATTGAAACCTCCGCCAGAAGAGCGGCTTATTTAACTTGTTATATTTATGCCCATATAGACATCGTCTTTTAGATCTGTAATTTAAAATTTTTAAAAATCATCCAAATCAATCTGCTTAATTTTACTTTTTTAAAAAAACAGCGTTTTTATATTTTTTCATAGACACTTAAAAATTAAGTAAACGATTTTTCAATCCATTAAAGGCATCGCTTTCAATACTAACGCATTCAAAGAATTGCTTCAAATATTCAACTTGTTCCTTTTTGAGCTCGAGAAATAAGCAGAGAGTGCTCAAACCATTGCACATTTTCTCAATCCAAACACTGCGAATCGTCGGCGACACTTGAGAGTAATTTTCTATCATTATGCGAGATATTGTCGCAAACGCGTTATCCGCTGTGAAACATTTTTGCTGATAAAATTCAGATTCACACGGCGAACACAATGCTTGGGTGGCGTACGCTTGCACTTTATGGTTTCTGCTCGATGCAATCAAACGTATCAAACATTGCTGTATATCATTCACAACCGAGAATTCAGTAAAAGCATTGCTGATTACTGGAAGAAAGACAGGCGTAGAGAGTAAAGATGAAAACGCACAGCATATATTCCATTGCAATTTGAAAGATTTGCATTTATTCAGACACTGCACCAAATTGTTTGTTACTTCTTTTATAAAGCGATCGATGCATTCTCTGCTTTCCGAATACCGGTGGGATTGAAGTAAAATTAGAGTCAAACTGCTGAAACTGCGAACGATGTTTGTTTTTACGTTTTCCTCAATTAGAGTTGGAAAACTTTGTGCAAATAACTGAAGAGTTAAGCTTCCGTTATCAAGAACAAAACCATTTGTTATTTCTTCGTTTTCTGAGTGAAACTTTCGCAATAAATCATTTAAATTGGCGAATGTCCAAGTAGTTTGATGGATTAAAGTTTGATATTCGTTAGCCTTTGAACGTGTTACGCTCGTAATCAAATCTTTGCATGCGAAAGCTACATCGGTTATAAATGATAAATCGTCGGTCAATGATTTAAAGTTAAGGTAAACTCCCAGACAGCGAATTGCGGAGGCTTTTATATTTGGTACAATTTCTTCAGATTTAACTTTGCTGAACAAAACTGATATTAGGTGATATCTTTGAAGAGAGGAGAGCTCATCGAAAATTTCAGAATGAATGGCAGAGAGAAAATCTATCAAAGTGCATTCGGATGAACTTTGAAGCCGAGTCTCGGATTCTTGAAAAACTGAAAGCAAGAGTGTTTTAAACATTTGTTGCCACCAGATGATCATTGAAGATTTTTCTTCATTGAATACTTCCATATTTAAGGTTTTCATATAAATGGCCAAACTGTGTAAGTATTTACATACATTGCTCTGAATTACAGGATTGATTAACGCAAGTTCATGCGATGATATATTGATCGCCAAATTCATAACTTTTGTTAAACTTAAACTTTTATGCGAAATATTTGAGGCGAGAAATGTTGACAAGAATGTCAGTGACTCGTTACAAAGCACAATCGATTCCATCGAAGAAGTTTTCTCGAAACAAAAATTAAGCAAGTTCTCGATGTGTTGGTTTCCTTCTGAATTCGACCAATTAACAAATTCATTAGGGAGCGGCCTTAGTGAAAACGCTGTTATAAATAATGCCAAACAACTATTTTGCACTTGGCGTTCACAATTCAAAAGGCATATCGATTTATTAAGAAGAGTGGTCAATAAGCCAGAATCAAATCGATTGTATGGAGTTACACTAATTAGTGTTGACATGCATTTTAATGCTTGCAAAAGTACATCTGTGTTTGTTTCTGCAAATAGCAACAAATAAAAACAACGATGAATTTCCGTAATCATCGAAGCCAATGTTTGTGAAAGCGTTGTAAACGGATGCTTCGAATGATTTCGTTTTTCCTCTGCTAAAGTAAGTACAAAATGTTTTCCAGAAATGAGCATTTCTCTTAAAAAGCATAAGGCAATTCTACGCGCTTTTAAAGTTGGATCTTTAAGAATAGAAGTCAAAACACTAAATTCGGTCGTTCCTACACCGGAATTATCAGGAATGAATGATGACCAATAACCAAAAATAAATTTTTTTTCGGCTTGTTGCACGATACAGCAAAGACATTCATAAGAATTTATACGAATTTTTGCATTACTTTGTTTCAGAATTGGTCTCAAATTTATCGGACTTTGATTGACATATTCGGAAGCCGATTGTTCGGAATCTGAAGGAGTTGTTGTGCCCTTATTGAATTCATTTGAAGAAAGAACATCGATTTCATCTTCGCGATCATCTGCATCATCATTTTTTCCGAACTTCTTTTTTCTCTGCTTTCTTCGCTTTTGACTTTTCTGTTTTTTCTCGTTCGGAGAACTATTAGCCATTTCATCGGGAATGTATTGATTCAGGTGCGACGCATATAAAGGACCAATGTGCGCTTTATTCACAATATAACCAGGAAGTCCGTAAAAAATATAAAATTTTAAAAAGCCTAAAATATTGTTGAGTAACTTTTCGATATTTTCCAACTTACGACCACTAATTATGTGTTTGAGAATGCGAACCGTATTAAGTACAACTCTACTCCAGCTAATTTCTGTCATAATATCTTCATTATCGGAATCAATCTTTTCAACAATTCTTGCTGATTGCTGCTCATTAACCTTATTGACAAGTGATAGAACCAAATTCGAGTTAATATTAGCAAAGTCAGATTCTTTAACTTTTAAAATAGCCTTTATGCATTTAAGAAGTTTTAACTGTGATTTAAGCGAAGTTTGACGCACAATAAGTTTCGTTACGAGTAATTGAAGTAAATCGCGAGTATCGAAAAAATGAGAGCGATTTTCGTGACTGAACACAAAGAGGAAAAGATCGCAAATTTCACAAAGCAATAATTCAGAGTCGCTTTTTCGAAACGTGTCCAAAATAGGATCGAAAGCAGCGATGCATTTGGCTTCATTCAATTGCCCGCTTTGCAATTGTTTCTTAATTGAATCGATGTGAGCGCAAAATTGTTGCTCTCTTCGTGATTTGTGCGGTGACGAGTCAACCGAATTCGAAACTGACATTTGCTGAAAAGCTGTGAACAATCGACAAGAAAATGACGGAAAACACGTGTGTGCACTCACCGTTCGCATTCAGCGATGAATCGCTCATTTTTACATTTAGCTTTTAGCTTAAAATCGGTGGAAAATAGAGGAAAAACACTTTTTTGGTTTCGAATTTTTGTGCGATTACTTCATTCGTTTATTTAAAGAGAAAGCAACGCATTGTCAGTGACTATCATAAACATTAGGTTTGCGCGAAACGCGCTTCTTTTAAAAATTCACCGAATCGTGATTTCGGTTCCGTTGCTACACATTTGCCCGAATCATATTTGCCCGAATGCCTGTTTGCTCGAATCACAGTTGCCAGAAAAAGTTCTATATAACTCGTTCTTAAAACATTATGAAAATAAAAAAAAATTTTGAATTAAACACCGTTACTTTTGACTTCCATAGAGTTATGCTGGTGTTTTAAAGATCTCAATTGTTAATGTTTTCATGCTTAATGCGATAAGTGACAGCGAGACAAAATTTAAGGTATGACTCAAAATATTGCACGAGAAATTATTTCAATAATTACAATTTGGTATCTTATTAATCTTATTTAAATATATTTAAACTATTTCGTGAAATATTCAAAAAGTGATTGCTCACTTTCTGAACAGGCTGTATTTACATCCATAAAACTAAGAGCAATATCAAACAGGATGAAGGTAAAAAATAAGCAAGTTTTGAATGCGTGCTTTGCGCGAGTAAAGAATATGGAGTCATTGTTAATATTTGCTAATTGTTTCCCTGATGATGGTCACTGAAGTTGGAAAAATAAATTGTTCTTTTTATCAAAATTACGTCAAAGTAACGGTGTTTAATTCAAAAATATTTTTTTATTTTCCTAATATTTTAAGAACGAATTCTGGAGAACTTTTTCGGGCAACTGTGATTCGGGCAAATATGATTCCGGCAAATGAACCAGACCCTTCGGTTCGAGTGTCAAGCTTAAGTCTGAATTAGTGTTGCGAAACAGCTTGACGCTTGAAGCGATCGACATAATTATAAAAAGAAACAAACAGCGCGTTGTTGTGCTCGAATATAAAGTATTTTTTATGAAAAATGTTTACTTAAAGCGAAATGAATCCAAAAAATCAAATTATTTTCATTTTTTCTGACTCCACATTAACCCCGATAGAGATTGTGACGTGTGATTTTTTCATCAAGTCTTACGTTGTTTCGAACATTGGTTGCGGATGCAGTTATTTAGCTACAATCGTTGGCAAAATATTTGCACAACTTTAAGGATGATAGCTGCTGCCATTTGCTTTCCCTAAATCTCATTAAGAAAGTACACTAGTGGACTAAAAAATGTGTTTAATTGAGCTTATGGAACCCCTACTGACATCTATTGGCGCTAATGTTCATTGTTAACGACTTTTGTTTTGAATTTTACATACACTAGATGTCAGCAGGAGTTCCATAAGCTAAATTAAACACTTTTTTGTTTACGACTGTACTTTCTTAATGGGATTGATCGCAACTAATGGCAGCAGCTATCATCCTGAAAAGTTGAGCAGATATTCTCGTTGCCGAGTCACGGTTCTTCATCTAGCAATGATTTCATTGTTTTTTCGGAACACTAATCTTAACATTTAACTTCATCTCCGAATTCAGTTTGGCTGATCAGTTTTAAAACAATTCGCACAATCATTTTCAAAAAGTTGTTTCTAATTTGATTTGACAAAACGGATTTAAATGCCTTAAATAAAAACGATTCAAATTCAAATTTTTTGCCCAAAACTGTAGATCAATTGTATATGATTTGAAACTTACACAAGATGTGATACAAGAAATTTCCCACTTTCTTTCCGCTTATGTTCTACTTTGATATTTTTCCTTTTTCACCAATACTTTTTTCACTTGATCCGTCTCAAGATTATTTTCTAATTCATTTTCTTCTTTCTATTATTTACATTTCTTTCAGTTGCAAAAAAAGTTAGTTTTACATAAATCGAAAAGTTTTTAATTCATCATGCACAAATGAATTCATTTATTTCAAAAGGGCGTATCATGCTTTACTCTGTATTGTTGGATAAGCGCTTTTGAAGTGAATTCAATTGAATTTTTGCTGATATGTTTTGAAAGCAATTTACTTCTTGCTATTTTTCATTTATTTGTAAAAAGCACCTCACCTGAGATTTGTATTTTGTGAATATTTTTAAAAACTTAGACTCAATACATAGTTTAGAAATGAACAAATATTCACTTTGCTCATTTAGCAATAAAGCTGAAATAATGTTAAAGCAAGGATTTCTTTCAAAGATTTCTTTAGTTCTTTAGCGAAAAGCAGTTTTTGTATTCTTGATCAAAATATCATTCGACATTTTTAATGCTTACCATAAAAAATTTTTAATTTTTACGTTTCGAAACGTTCGCAAAGTTTGAATGCAAAGTTTAGAACAGAAGAGTGTAACGATGAATTGATCCCTCAACATCTGGATTCGAGAAGATTCCGGCATTTGAAAATTTTTTAATTTCCGAACGAAGCAATCGAAAGAAGAGTTCGAACAATGGAAGAGGTTCAATGTTACAATAAAGGATGTACCCAAAAGTTTAAACCTTCGGAAAACACGGCGAGTTCTTGTCGTTTCCATCCCGGTGATCCCGTTTTTCACGACGCGTACAAAAGTTGGTCGTGTTGTGGAAAGAAGACCACTGATTTCACTGAATTTCTCAATATTAAAGGCTGCAAAGTTGACTTTCACTCTGACGTGAAGCCTGTGGTCAGCGAAAGTGAGAAAGAAAAAACTGAGATCAAAAGTGTAACCAATCAAATAAATAATAAACCGATTTATGTTCCTATGGAACGGCCGCCTGAAGACATGCCATTAGTTCCGCTTAAGTTCACTATTGGTAAATCGTTGCAACAGCAACTTGATCAATTATCTGTCAATGGCGAGAACACCGTCGATGCAGTCTCAAATGTAGACGATGGTGCAATACCTATCGGTACGAGTTGTAAAAATGCGGCCTGTCAAACAACATACAATGGTCCGAAGTCGAACGAAGAAATATGCTTGTATCACGATGGTGTACCTATTTTTCACGAGGGTATGAAGTATTGGTCCTGTTGTCAGCGGCGAACCACTGATTTCGACGCATTTCTCGAACAAAAAGGATGCCAAAGTGGTAAGCACTTATGGATTAAACCGAAGTCGAGTGAGAATTCTCAGGAAGACAAAAGTAAAACTTGTCGTTACGATTGGCATCAAACATCAGGAAATGTCGTTGTTACAATTTATTCAAAGGTTCCCATTCCTTCGTTATCAACGATTAGAGCGAATCCTGTAAAACTGCATGCTTTCGTCACATTTGGAGCAACAGAAAAGAAAGAATTCGAAATAAATGTTCCTCTATTCGGAATAATTGATGTCGAAAACAGTATCGTAAATTATTTAAGCACCAAAGTGGAAATCAGTTTCAAAAAAGCAGAGCCCGTTGCATGGAAGCAACTAACATTGAAAACTAATGTTTGAAGTTGTCTTGAAAATAAAATATTAATTTTTGGAGCAAATTTTGATTTGCCAGAAAACGACTCTTTTTGTTAAAATTATATGTCAAATTTAGCGACAAAACTCGAATATTATTTATTTTGGTAAATATTATGAAAGCCCCGATGATAAATGAATTTGAGAAAAATTTAATTCTGCGTAATTTAAAAAATGTGCGCTTTTAGTATTATATACACCGATATTTTTCACAAATAGCTTATTTAGCGAAATGGTTAATGATTATTTTTTCTACTCAATTATTTTACTAACTTTTAAAATTGAAAATAAGACATAAATAAGCCACAGAATTACGAAGCCCAAGGCTGTCCCAACAGCGAAGAAAGGAGGACCTCCAAGTTCTCCTTTACCCAAAACGGGGAGCATTCGTCGTAGCATTAATATTGCAATCGCAATCAATGAAAGAGAAGTATAGAGTCCAATACTGAAACCCAGACCTTCAGCTGTCATACGAAAAGGTTCGCCTTCAGCGGCCCATTTAATAGATGCAATTAGCCAAGGCAAACCAAGACCCAAGAAGACATTCACAGAATTACTTCCTGTTATATTTCCAATGGCATTATCCGCGTATTTTTCCATTCTGGCCGCTGTTCGTGAGGCGAATGTATCTGGAAGTGAAGTTCCCAAAGCGACCAGAGTAATGGCTGTTATTTCTGGTTCAATTCCCAAAAGACATCCTAATGCCTCAGCTGTGTCACCAACAATTGCTGTAATGAAACCGATGAGCACAAGTGAAACAAAGAAAGTGAGCCATCCGCCGTACATTGAGGTCGGAGGCACACAAGCGAATAACATTTTCCAACCAAAACATAAAACGTGCAAAAAATAGTCGAGTGTTCTTGGTGAAATTATTTCACTATCTGTCTCCTCTTCACCATCTCCAGCTTTTTCTACGCTTACGTTCATGGCTGATTTAAACTGTTCAATCCATTTGTCTTTGTGAATACGAAATCCTTTGCGATCACGCTTAACTTTCTTCATCAACCTGGCCATAATTGCATTGTAATCATCATCGCTGGTTACAGTAACCATAATGCGATTATTTTTACCAATTTTGGCATTATTCGATGCGCTTAACAGAACAACTTCAAAATATTCATCTTTTATTTCCTCAAAATCGTCGATAATTGGAATTTCAATAACTTTTCGAATTACTCCATGTTCAAAAACTATTTCTCCTTCACCTCCATTGTAATCAATTCCATTCTTGGCTGTACCATCAAGAGTTTTATATTTTACTACAACTTCACCATCTGCGCCTTGCTCCCGAAGTACAGGAATTACAACCTTTCCTTCATTTTCCTCAATTGTTATCAACCGCTGTCCGAATGCTATGATTCCTGGATTATCATCATCAATAATCGTAACTGTCATCATACAAATGCGACCTTTTGCAACGTCTTTTCTTCCATCTGAATCCTTATCCGTCTCATCTTCCAATAAATCTTCTTTTTGCTCTTCATCCTCTTCATCTTCCAACAGACTCAATTTTACAAGAAAAACATTGTCTGGATTCCAGTTGTTATCGTCAATAATTTCAACATACACCTTTTTCTCTACTTCATTTGGTCCAAAAGTTAGAATCTCTTTCAGAGGCTTGTAGTCTATATTACTTCGCGCTGTTCTATCAAGAGTTTCAACTAAACATTTGAATGAGTTATCCATTTTACCGAAGCGTTCGACAATGATTTCAACTTTTCCAACATTTTCCAAAACAACAGCAGTTGGAGTAGAGAATTGAACCACAGCAATGTTCTCTTCGTGCGCTTTTTCAGCTTCTTTGGTAGGTATAACATCTTTACCATCCACCATCATCATACCTTTCTTTCCCAACTTCAAATTGTCATATATTTTCTGCAAATGAGGGTTTAAATGTGGAAATGGCGTTCGGGAACCAGTCAATGCTCGACAAGCAGAAACACGGTAGAAAAGCCTGGAATGATGTTCGTTTTCGAAAAGATATGTAGCTGCCAAACAAGCAGCATCCTCTTCGGAAATCGCGGGATCAATTTTTCGGACTTCTTTTACGAACTTTGCCAAACTTTTCTTTGTTAGTTTGCCTTTCGGAAAGAATTCTTGAACTGTGAGAAAGAAGTGTAAATTAAGTGACATACGACATAGTTTAAATTCAAACTTACTGTTAAACGAATCCATTTCGGTCTCTTGCTTCCCAATCTGCCGTCGACGTAAAGTAACTTTCTCAGAAAGATATGCGAGCAGCACGAGAATTGGAAAAAAGATAAAAGTAAGAAACGCTTCCCAAACGTCGACAACATTTGGTGTGATGACAATGAGTATTAGAAACAGCCAGAAGTAAGCAAAGATGCTGAATGCAGATGTAACAGCAAACACCTAAATTTTTATACATTTTAAACAGATTTTAAATTTTACGAATTTTTACCGCTATGGCGTTGATTCTCTTTGATTCATTACGTGCTATGGCTGTCACACAAACTGCGCTTATCACTAGCAAGTTAAATGCAGCTGAGCCAACAATAGTTCCTGGACCCAACGGTCCGGCTTTAAAACTATGAGAAAAAAGCTTCAATTATGTTGTTTAAAAAAAATTTATGTGAGTCGCGGTCATGTCACGATATCTGTGCTGTATTGGAGACTTCAAATTAGAAAAAAAAAGAAATATGAACACTTTAAAGAATTTCAAAAATTACATTTTAGCATCTCTAGCTATATGCACTCGTGGCTACATTAATATGCTATCCTTTCCATTTAAAACTTGAATTTTCAATGAATAAGATAAACACAGATAGCAAATAAGATAACATATTAATGTGGCCACGAGTACTTTCAGTTTTTAAAAATCATTAAAGAGCTACATTTATAAAAAAAAA
>NCKU01000504.1:0-39822 GCA_003675995.1 Dinothrombium tinctorium | reverse complement strand
TGTTTGTCATTACAGATCTGTAATTAAAGAATTTTTAAATTATATAATCAATGCTTAATCAGTTCTATATTGTCAGATAAGTCATTTATTCATTAAAAAAATTTAATTTTCGAACGGAAATGAGAACTGATCTTGTACTTTTTTTAGCTTTATTTTGATTGCTGCTAACTGTGTATGAGTTAGCAGATAATTATATGATGATGTATGACTTAATTTATTTGAAATAAAATTAGATAGTATCCATTGCATCTACATCAGGAGGAATAGATATTTCATTTGGCTTATTCTTCTTCGATATCTCATGAAACATGAATTGTTGTTGATATTCGTCCAAAAAACTGCTTGATCTCGTTTCGTCCAAAAAAAGGGAATAAACGCGTTTTATCTCCGGGACATCGACTTGTTTTGAATTGTTCTTCAAAGCAACTAAATTAGATGTTGTTATTAGCTGAATGGCATATCTCAAACTTGTCTCCAGCCCGATTCTGGTAAGTAGTAACAAAGCATCGTCCGACATATTCACATCTTCCTCATCGCACCTAATTTTAAGAATTTCTCTTATTTCTTTCTCTTCATATGGAGATGTAGATATGATGACGACTCTATCGAGAAGATCAATAGGAATGCCATGTGGACTTTCATAGTTTGTGCCTCTAATTTTTGTGATTCCACGATTACTTGCCATTACAACAATTGGTGAAAGATCGTTCTCAATTGCTCTATTTAAAAATGAAAAGCATTCAATGTCTAACATGTGAACTTCATCGATGAATAAAACACCAGGAACGATATCTGCTTTTCCTTCTTCCCGCCATTCTATAACCTTGGCGTTAATTTGTTCTCGAACTTCAGACTTAATTTCGCCAGTATCTCCGGAGAATAAGGCAAGGAAACCTTGATTCCGACTATTAATGACATCGATCTCATGCAAAGTTACTGTGTGAACAACTTCTTTTCTTTTTTGCAATTCGCCATCAGGGCATTGAACAAATTTCGTTTGAGGTCCCATCGCGTCATAATCTCTAGCACGAGTAAAAGATCTTCCGAGTTTTGTGATTTTTCCCGTAGCTTTATCAATAGTAATCACATCACCTGCTTGTATTTTCTCTTTGGTCATACAATCGATCATTTTTTGTCCCAAATCATAAATGGTTTCCATTTCAGTTGTTTTCATAGTTAGTTTGCCCACTTTATTTCCAGTTCCGGTTGATGGTCTATCAATTTGAATTTCGACCACTTCTCCTTCGATGATTTCGGTTTCTTCTTTGATTCGCACAGCGATCGATTTTCGAAGCGCTTGCATTAAAGCTTCACTTTTACTCATTTCGAGACTGAATATTTCCGATCCTGAAATGGGAGTGAACGGAGTGCTTTCCTGTCCAAGTGCTTTACTCATCCCTGTAGCTATCGCGGTTTTGCCGGTTCCCGGCGGACCGGATATCAAAACTGCCCGACCTGCTATTTTACCCTCTTTGATCATTTCGAGCACGAGACCGGCCGCTCGACGAGCGCTCAGCTGTCCGACCATTCCTTCGGAAACCTGTGAATGAATTGCTTTCATTTCTGCAATCGAAAAGCAGGTTAAAATGCGCACCTCTTTCGGCATGAGATTCTCATCCAGTCCCAAGCCGCGAATATGTGAATGAACGCCAACGCGTTCGATTCTTGTGAGTTCTTTAATTTCGGCAATTTTTGAGACCTTTTGAGGAGAAATTGATGTTTAAAGAAGCAAAAGCCGACAAAAATCAAACTTACGTTCGAAAGCGCCATTTTTCAAAACAATGTGTTCACCGAGAGGGGGGTCCTCTTGTTATTACGGCTTTAATGACAATTAAAGTTGACCGAATTTTGAATTTCAAAAATTGAAAATACTTTTACTTTTGCTCTCGTTTAAATATTTTATTGTCAAGTATCTCTTAACGCTTGCTTGGCAAATTGCTAGATCAGCTTTCACGATACGTGATGCACAACATCACAAAAGAAACGAAATCTTGAAGCTCGAATAATAAATGAAAAATATTTTCAACATTCATAGAGAAATCTAATAATTGCTATTTAAAGCGCGGCAGAGATGCTTGTGAGCTAATGAAAAAATTTTATTTTACAGGCTAAAAAGTTTTCTAGGACGATTCTAGCAGTCCGTTGGTAAATGGAAAGCTATTCTCTTAGGACTGGTATCATAAGGCAAAAGATGTGCTTCACTGAACTCGTCTTGTGAATTTTTGCAGTTGCGTTTTTCGCAAATGAATTGAATTGAAATCGTTCTTTAGTCTTCAGAATGATAAATTAAACAATCTAAAATGTCAACGCAAAACACGAATATTAGACTTAATTGCTTAATTTAACTCATGGAATGAATTAATTTATTTTTAAATTGAAATTATTTAATTTTACAGAAACATTTTATGAGTTGAATCTGATTTTTTTAACTATCTAGAGCTTACAAATAAAACTGACACAACTCTTCATTGTTAATTTGAACTTGCTGAGCTAAATTAACTTTAAAATTTTAAACTTAAATTAATGGACAGTGATTTTTCTTCACTCACAAAAAATTATAATAAAACAAATATTAAACAGAATAAAAAGTTGTGAAGCAATGAAATCCGTTAAAGAATTGTTCAAATTTTTGTTTTGTAAATTTTAAAATTAATGAGCCATTAAAGTGAACCAAAACAATTTTCTATTTTATTTTATGAGTCGATTATAGGTATTCAATCCTATTGAAACTAAATTTTAAAAATTAACATTTTTTCCAAAGTTGAACACTGATTTAAAATTGATTAAGAAAAGTTCACTGATTTCAAAGGATGAAAAATAATCTAACAATGGAGAATGCTTATTGAAACTTACACAATTCATGCATTCATAGTGTTTTTAGGTTTTATAAACGTAATTTTTCAGTTTAAGGCTTCGATAAAAGTAAATTTTTTAAGAAAGTTTTTTTATACGTTAGAATATCAGAGCAAAATTTAATTCGCTAACAGAAGATGGCAACTTGAAGTTAGCGTTTGCAGTTTCGCAGTTTCCACTCAATTTAAAACTAATCGCATTTAAAACTTGAATTTTAAAAGCCTGAAAAATAATTACAAAGCATTTGTGGCTTTTAAACGTTTTAATCTCGAAAAAGTATCGAAGAAGACACATTTACGGCATCAATTAGCTGTGACATAAAGCTACAGTCGAAAATGATGTCACTAGCATTAAAGTAAAACTAAAAATTTAAGAAGTTTGTTTGCAGGTATTTAATGTATTGCAGCAAAGTGATTACTTATTTATCGCGTTTTGATTGCATGCAATTCTAACAAACAATGTTTTGATTAATGAGAAAATGGTCGTTTCACAACTTGCGTTGCTGAAAGTGAGCGTTTCGCAGAATCCTATTGAAAACTTTTTTTAGATATTTTTTCAAATTTAAACGTCAATCAAATGCCCTTAGAAACGAACGCAACGCTTGTTCTATGAATTGAGCCGCGGGCGAATAGTGACTTTCAGTATTTTATGAGTGAAACTTCCTATTGTCAAAATGAACTCAACTTGCCGTACAGTTCGAGTAATCCAGCGAGCAAAAACTTAATTAAAGGCTTCATCGAGATTTAGTTCACGAGTGTAGCCGCGTTCAATTCATCTTAAATTTAGCTGCATTCATTTATTTTCCATAAAAAGTAAGCGTTTACTTGAATTCGATCGTTAAATATGCGCAAATTTTTGCGAATTGTGTCGCTTTTGAAAGAAGCGAGCAACGGGCGAAGAACGAGCGGAGTGGCTTCGAGTCATAAATTGTCAAAAGGCTGCGCTTTAATGCGATGCACTCGCACAATTTTTTCGCATTACGCTTTTCTTTACTTGCGATTTTAGTCAATGTCAATACACGAAATAATTAAATTTCAAATTCAAAATTTGGAGGAGACTTCTCGATAAATTATCTTTTGAGGATGAACTGTTAATTTAGAAGATATATGAAATGATTAAACGTTAAAAGCGTTTTTATGGTCGCGAAAAAAGCTAAAAGCCAACAATAAAGCATCTCACATCGCACAAAGTTTTAATTATCAAAATACTTTGAATTTAAAATCCGAGCAGAGAAATCGAAGTGAGCTTTGCTTTTTCAACGAACGAAAAAAGAATATTGAATTTCGCTCATAATTAAAGGGTCGTTTTGCAAACATAATTTTAGTTTTATCGAGATTCTGTCATTTGATGAATCGATCGGCGATCGTTTCGCTTTCGAGCGATTCGCGCCGTTTCGCGAATTTGGACTTTTGCAGTGTTCACGCTCACTGAAAAGCTAATCTAAGCAACGAGTTTATAAAACTTATATTTGATTAAACGCGAAAGTTGTTTACTTTGTTTGACGAGCTGTTTTCGCTTGAATCGCGCGTGAAAACAAAGAATTTGTTCGTGTTTACATTTTACACGACGCGAAGCACGGCGGTCCGCGGCCTGAAGCGCGGCGCTTGACGAGCGGGAACAGTTTGAATCAACGCGTGCAAAAAGCTCGAATCGCAGGTGTTTTAATAATAGGTTTGCAGCGTAGAACGGGCCAAACGCATGTTCGTGATGGTGATTGCGAGTAAATCTGAAAACAGAGAAGCGATGAGAGCGATCGTTTTGATAGATGCCTGAGTTTGACCACGAAAAGCTCATTGAAATTAGGCGGCGTACGCAATGAGTCTCGGAACACGTTTTAATTAAGATAGCATTGAAAGGGCTCAAAAGAGATGCCCGATAAAAGGATCTAAATTAATATTTTCATCTTTCACTCTTTCATCGCTTATTCTTCGCTTTAATGAAAATGCAGCGCAAAACGCGAATATAATCGATGCGAGAATGAGACGAGCGCGGCGAAAATCGTTTTCATTTCAAATTTTCTGTTTTTTTTCGCAATGCATTAATTATAAGTTTGAGTGATATCGGTTAAAAATTTTAATTGATTATAACAAAATCGCTATTTGCGATATTTTAAACGCTAAACAGTCGTAAACACATAAATGCATCACGCTTTAATTACTTTACGACTGAGCGTAAAAGCAATTCGCAAATTCGGCTCCATTTTGGCCTCTCTGTCCTGATTTCTTCCATCGATAGCTTACGTTTTAATTGATTTTTCGCCCAAATTATTTCCAATTTGTGCATGCAAATCAAGCTAAAGTTAGTCACTGGAGGAGATATCGAGCGTCGTGTATTATTTCGAAAAACGAGCTCAAATGCGATCTCGCGTCGTTCGCATAATTTGCAGCGTAGAAAGTAAAGCGAAGCTTTATTTCGCTTATTTCGCTTACTTTAAATAGCGCCGATCGCCGAATATTCATTTTCGGTTTTAATAACATGCATCGAATCGAAGCGCTTTGTGGCCTACAATGAAAATGAATTCAACTTCGAAGACGCTTATTGCTGAGTTTAGACCGTCTCTCTAATTTCTTGTCGTCAATCAGCTTTTTTCGCTCACACCGAAGCGATGAGCTATTTTAGAACGCGTCTGTACAAAGCCGGAGTGTTTATAATTTAGCAGATAACTGTTAAAAGGTAGCGAGAAAAAAGAAAAAAACAATAAAAACAAAAACTGAAATGAAGTTGAATTTCAAAAGTTTGAAGCGAATGGTTGGAGCTCGTGAAAAAACTGAATTTCGCTCGCCAAACACGTCAAATGTGATTGTTAATTTTTCATAGAGTTTGCTCGCTTTCTGGCTGGTCGACAGGGTTTTACGAAGCAAAATCGCGCTAAGCGAATGCAGAAATGCTCGCTTGCATTTATATGTATCACTGCAAAAAGTATCGCCGAACGTGCAGCGTTTACGTAAATTATTAGCTTAACCTTCTTTCGATATGGAATATGCAACAAAACGAGTGCCGCGTTTCGGATCCGCATCCAATTTTTTTGCTCATCGAATCGCTCACTGCAAAAACGTTTTCCTATTTTTTCATTTTTTCAACAGATTCTAAATTCGCTCGAATTCATTTTTTTTCTCTCTCTCTCTCTCTTCTCTCGCCAATTTCGCTGCCTGTAATCAACGGTTTCGCTGCAATCAACTATTTTTCATATAAAAATGAATGAAAATCAATCACAAAAGCTTTGCTCGATCAAAACTCTTTTCACTTTTTCGATCGCTCGCTGCAAAAAAAAAGTGTGCGAAAAACTTTTCGAAGAGTTCGCGAGCGAAGTTTTTACAACAAA
Organism: Dinothrombium tinctorium; assembly: GCA_003675995.1. Lineage (NCBI taxonomy): Eukaryota > Metazoa > Arthropoda > Arachnida > Trombidiformes > Trombidiidae > Dinothrombium > Dinothrombium tinctorium. The sequence goes on along the minus strand of NCKU01000504.1, from coordinate 33,647 downwards.
ACCGAAGCCACTTTTAATCGAAATTACTGAAACACGAATTTAATTTTGTTGATTATGAAAAAAAGGGTTTCGTACGAAAAAAGTAATGGCCACGTTTTATTAAAACTTTTTTTGTTTCGCTGCTGAAAAAAAAGAAGCAAAAGAAATTTCGCTTTGGAAACAATGTCGTGAAATTCGGTAATAAACTCTTCGCGATTCGTGGCCATAAATAGAATTGAAAATGCAATAAAACTTGATTATGAAAAACGCTTGTCCGCCGTTATTTTTATACAAAATAAATCATCATTTGTGCGAACGTTTTGCGCAGACAGCGAATCGTTTCGCCAAAAATCATTTTAGTTTTTTGCTTTCGAATACGAAAATAATTATCGCACAATAATTACAAGCTTTTGGTACGCGAAAACAAAGAGCGCTTCGCTTATCCATCGCGTTCGCTCGCTCTCCGAGTGTGTGTGTGTGTGTCATTCCCGAGGCGGTGTTCGAGCTTCGATACTTTGTAGAACATGAGCGAAGCATGAAAGAAACGAGCTTAATTGTGCTTTCATTATCAATAAGTAATACATATTAATTATATTCGCCCTATAATCGTGTTTCGTATGAAAATCAATTTTTTTTCAAACGCCGTAATTGAATTTCGCGAGCCCCGCGTTTTCGCCAAAAAGCGCGAAATTCGCCAATTTTCGCGAGATTTTTTCGCGTGAAAAATCGAGGATGTTTAAAAACGTTATAATTTCAGTTTCAAATTTATTAAAAATGCGAAAAGAAAAAAGAGAAAGAAGAAAAAGCGAAGAACGTTTTTACCGTTTTGTGTGCATTTGTAAAGCGTTCGCTAAACTTTTCCGTATTCGTGCTGAATTTTGAGTATTGCAAATTGCGCTCATCGAATCAACGAGGAACGTATTCATAATTAGCAAAATGAAAAAATTCATTGCCGTGATTTGAGCCGAGTTCAAGCCGCAAGCACCATACTAATAAACAAAATTGTGTCTTTATAGTGTGCATTCATTTAAATCACTTTTTGTTGCGCTCAAAAATCACCTCGAATCGCTCGCAAATCAATTTCTGCTCGCTGTCGGCGCTCGATTCTGGCAGCTCTAATTCGAAGTCGCACCGCATGCAAACAGCGACCAACTCAATTTACATTCTAAGTATGGCTTAGAAATGCGAGTTGTCGGACTTTTATTCCAACGCAATTTGCCTTTTCTCATTGTTTTCTTTTTAATTGGAACTAATTTTTCGCAGTTTGCTCGCTTCCTATTATCAGTCTTAATTTTCGAATGAAAATCGCATACAAGACATTAGCATGAATAGATACGATCGGAGTCGGAGCGCAATAGTTCAGTTGCAGTGAAGAATGCAATAGATCGCAATAGATCGCCGAAATCTGTCAAAATAATTTTCGCCGCTTTGCGTATGGTGCACATATCTGCTGTCTGTCAAGAATTGCATTCGAGGCTTGAGTTGATTCTCGATTTTGGAAAGTGAGAAACATTCTCGCTTCCTTCGAAAAGCAGGTGAAATCAGCGAAAATGGTTGCGAAATGAATTTTTTCTTTGATCGAGAACGTAAACACCGTTTTTTCTTGCGACAAACATTTTATCGAATTCTCAGAATTTCGTAAATCGCAGAGGGGTGAGTTAATGGATTGCGGTGAGATGTTCATTCAAGGATAATCGTGTGATAGATGCATTTATAACCTGTGGGCTTCAATAAATCGAGTCGAGACAAACAAGTGACTTGCCTTCGCAGAAGCTGCGCTCGCAGATCCATCAATAACGACTTTCGATTGCTGACCGTCGCCTCGGATTCGCTTTCGGATTGTGTGCACTTGATTCACGGATTAAAAAATTCAAATTTTTTAATAGAAAATTATATAATAATTACTCAACATCTCCGTAACAATTATAGATATGTATTATCTTTGTTTTCATTTATTTATAAATAGAAATTAGAAAAGGAGAAATGAAAACAGGAGTCAAATGATTAATGCCTTTTCATATGGAGCGAGAGATGATCTGAGCGTGAAAAACATCGTTGGCATAGTTGACATTTAAATGGCTTTTGTCCGGTGTGCTTTCGGTAGTGTCGCGTCAATTCGTCGGACCGCGCGAATTTCCAGGTACAACCTGCCCAGGTGCACGTGTACGGCTTCTCGCCTGCGTTTGCGAATGAAATGCATATTACTTTCATAGTTCACACGCGATCGATTCGAGCAACAAATGCAACGTGTTCAATTTGTTTGCATCGCACGCAAACGATGAATGCGTACGATTTAAATTGCGCATTCGATTGGCAAAATGAAGATGATCGCAGCGCAGAGCGGAGACCGATTTGATGAATGGCATTTGCTTTGCATAACATTACCTGTTTGGATGCCGTTCAAACACAAAGGTGTTTAATGACTAGTTACTGTACCGACCTAATGGCTGCCACTAACGGCGATTCATCATATTTACGGCAGCAAATATCGACGACCGGAACACATATTTTGAACCTTCACTCGCGGCAAAAAAAAAGAAGAAAAGAAATGTTCCCAATTGCTGTGGCCACAATTTTGTAAATTGATAAATCGCGAAACGATGAATGAGATATTCAAAAGTTGCCATACGAATGCATTTGTTGCTTCGAATGAAGAGAGAGACAAAGAGACAAACCTGTGTGTGTTCTTTTGTGAGCTTTTAAATGTGAGCTTTTCGTGTAAACCTTCTCACAACCCTCGAAGTCACATTTGTGCACTTTCCGTCTTCTTAAACTTTCCGTGTAGTAATCTGACGATACGCTCGAGTTTGACAGCGACGGTGTGTACGACGCTGGCGACGAGCCACTTATTGTTAACGCATTTGAGGTTCCTAATGGCCCTGCATTTATATTGCGGTATAGCAGTACGGCAGCCGTTGTCGCCTGTTCGATCAAAAGCAATCGTAAATCACTCGAAATGCAAACTAAAGAGAATTGTCATTTTCTTCTCAAAAGCACTATTTCGGGCTATTGATTAACATGCAATGAGTAGATAGAGAAGCGAGAAGCACAATGAATATGAGTTGAGGAAGGAAAGTAGCATACTTGTGGTGATGAGCCAGATAGAGGTGATGTTGGAACGACCATCGATGGCGAAACGGGTGATGTTGGGATCCGGAACATGTGGAGATTTGCGTGTGCTAATAAGCCATTGCGTATACCGTTATGATGTAAAACTTCTAGTGAATGAAACGAGAAACTTTGAATGTTTTGTACAATCAAATTACTTTTAATCGATGTGTAAAACAGTGATGAAAATGCAGGCAAAGTGACAGCTATCGATCTATGCCGAATATATTCGTTTACGTTCAGATAAGCAGATTAATAAAGAAAATTTTCGTTCTGCCTTTCGTGACAAATTTAGGTTATAATAGAAAGAAAAAATCGCGAAATCGCAAAGATACACTTTAATTCTTAATAGCTTTTATTTTATTTTAAAGTTTGAATCGTTGCTTTTTGCCATTGGGCAAAAGGCAGCGAATTCCTCCATAAATCACTGGCTTTTGGGGACCGCGAAGAGGCAAGAAAATATATAAATGACACGAAAAGCGCTTTTTCAGAATATAAAAGTTAGACAATATTTCGCTTTTCGCTCTCTGCACTCAGTATCAAAATAAGATAAATATCAAATTAGACAAGAAACCGAGCGAAATGCATGATCTGAATACGAGCACAGGTATTTTTCCATTAAAAACTATTTTCAGGGTTAAGCCCATAAAGAGTATTTCACGAAAAAAAACTGAAGAGCGCGAACGGAATAGTAAAATCGGCAGCAGCGCTCCGCTCAGCTTCTGGCTCGATCTACTCTCGCTAGACGCTTCTTCTTTTCTTGTTCGCTTCTCGTCGTAACCGCGATCGGCGCGCTTTACGCCAACGATGGAGGCATGCAATCACGACCGCAACAAGCGCGAATAGATTGTAGAATTTTGCGCATCACCTTCAGTTGAGCAGTGATAGAAGCGGTGATAGAAAAAAAAACAATTAAAAAGATAGCAGCGAACGCAATCGGAATTTGTGTCGATCAACGCTTTCACTCGCCGATCTGCCATCAATCCGAAGCGACCGCAGCAGCACCGAAGCAAAGCAGTGAAAGGTGAGAGAATCAAGAACGGCGAACTCATACACTGCGATCACACCGGTGGGCTATCAGTCACATCGATCGTTTGCCCATTTCTCTTGCTGTCACATCTCTAAAAATATTTCCTTAATACCTAAAGGTGCGGTCGCGTTGCATTCATCTTTTTTATATTAAAATAAATTTAACCTTTAAATGCTTCATTTAGAAGGGCAGAAAAAATAGAGTGTACCTAAAGTGACATCAAGCAGCTTAACATTCTTGTGTCGCTTCGTGTTATCGACTTTTTGCGGCGAGAAATATCGGTCGCAAATCGGGCAACGCATCGAATCAAGAAAATGCCTAGCAAAGCGCATTAATAATATAAATGTTACACGCAAGATTTGAGGCAAAAAATTAAGTGTCACATTCTTAGGTAGCTACATTCACTCGCTTTTCACCACCACAAACATATAAGGCGTCAGCATAATGCATTTCACTCTGCCGCGTTGCAAAGCATGTGTTGTTTTCAATAGGTGTACGTTTATCTAGTAAATAGTTTGGCTTGTGCATGCATCAAATGCCCACTAGTCGAGCCAGTGTTATGTCGAAGCATTCAGTGCGATCGCACATCGTTTAACATCGACCGTTTACGCGCGATAGATAGAAGAAGGAACGAAATTAATTCTATTCAGCTTTATGCAAAGCCAATTCGCATTTTGCAGCTCCGAGAATGTTTTACAAATATTTGAAGTGAAGCAAAAAGCGATGCTTTTGATGCACATAAATTTTGAATAAATGGCTGATCGCTATTAAAATTTTGAAGCATCGAAAAGAAGCTCGGAAAAAGAAGAAAGAAAGATTGAACGGAGAGTGCGATTGAACGCCGAGTGCTCGCTGCATGTCTCGATGCGAATAATGAGCGAAGTGTATGGCTTCGTGTATGCGGTCGCTGCGCTAAAGGATGAAGGATAGAGTATGGAAAAGCATTACTTTTTCGGGACAATCACGATGATGAAGACGAGTCGAGAAGCGGAGAAAAAGTTTTCTCAAGTTGATTGCGAGCGTTATAAGGGTCGTGGGAGTGTAACCTCAATATTTGTCTACATCGCGTTACATGAAAAGGAGAAAATTTCGAAAAATGTGGGCGTAAACTTGCAGAATTTGTTTCATTTTGAAATCACTTCACTACCTTTGCGAGTGCGGTACCGTTGGCGAGCAATGAAAAACTAATAAAGATAAAAACGATCGCAGCGAAAACGATGCGATGCAACAGTTGCGTCGAGCGCCAATTTCGCGAATCAACAATATTGATTGCATTTGTGTGAATCAATTACGCACCTTCTTTTCTAAGACGAAGATCGATACACGTTGGACTTCCAGCAGGTGCTAATGGTGAGGGTGGATTCGCTGTTTCCAATGCGTTCTGCTTGCTTTGTTCAGAGGCCGATGTCTCCGAAGAAAGGTTTGATTTATTACCATTTTTAGTCCTGTTTTTATTTACAGACAGATCGACGGGTTCCACTTGTACGGGCGGACATTCGGCCTGCGAATGAAGTGAGCGAAGCAAGAGTTTAATCGAAGTGCGATTCAAATTTAGCATTCGATCGCGAAACGTATCGAGTTTTTGCGCGCAATTCGTTTGTAGGCAATGAAATGTGACGAATTGCGCCTCGAAAATAATATTTAATTAAAAGCCTCTTTCTCTCCATTTTCATGCTAAACATTTCTTTGCTTCGAACATTTATTTTTAAAGCATGAAAAGATTATGATTTTCATTGAGGTAAGCGCATTCACGAAAACAAGGTCAAACTTCCCCTTTTCGCGTTTCAATTTGTACAAATTTGAAATTAAAAATCAATAAAGTTCATTACAATCACCATAATTATCATAGCATTCATCTCGCCGCGAATGGACCGGAATTTTCTCGAGTTGCACAACGCATCAAGTGGGTCACTCCGCGCGAACATTCTGCAGAATCAACTCGTTCGGGCGCGGACGAATAGGTTACTGCGAATGCATCGCCGTTTCATCCGTATGAAACCGTTGTGTTAACTGTAGATTCTCGCAAAACGGGACCGTGTCTTGATCAGAAGAACCAAAGCGCAAACAAGCAATTGAATACTTTTGTTACAAAAGCGCATATCTAACATATGTACTTGCATCATTGGCTAAACCCTTTTGTGATAAAAGTATTAATTGGTATTCTTTAAATTGCCCTCTCCTAATTATTTTCGTCTTCGAAGTGTTTTGGCGCTTTTCGAGCAAATAGATTTCAGGTGATCGTCTAGAAAGCGCAGTGTGGCCGCTAGTGTCGAAGCAGTCGCGGGCGAGAAGGTATTGCAATATTGCGTTGCGAAGATCGCTGAGAGTGGTCTTAAAAATTGCTGGCGCTGCTCTTGCTTGCTCTTCACTAATCGCTAAACACTACTTCGTGAATAACAAAGCGTGGGAACATTAAATAATGGGTAAACTCGAGGCCCTAAAATTATTACAAAATGAGGTTCTTATAGGGCTCCACCCTCAACAACAGCCACCTTCTCTATTTGTTCAATACTCATCTTACTCTAGGATGCTACTCGCAGATGAACGGATTGTCAGATTCCCACGGCTTTTTTTTATTATTGTACATATTAATATTTTCCTTGTTCACAACGTTTTACAATTGAGCGAATTGCGAACACGCCTTTATGTCCCCAATTTACTTACAATTGCTGCAGAACAGTCTGACGAAAGGCTCGCACTTCAAGAACCGGCAGCAATTACAAGTAATCTCAATTTGCTCATTTTTCAAAAAATCAATAAGAAAAATTAATTAACGCGATTTGGCTGCCGTCGTCGGACTGTGTGCACACGAAGTGCTTCTCTGTAAATTTGAATGCATTTGCAGAAAGTTCAATTAATGGTGAGTGAATCACGATTCTCATTATGAGTCGTGAAGACGAAACGTAAGAAAACACCTAAACAACTGCAATTACATCATCGCAATCTAATTGCTTGCAATCAGTTTTGCTTTCCTTTTCCTTCGCGTTTTCCGAAAAAAAGAAAAAGCAATTTATTCTCTCTTATCTGTAGAGTTGCAGAAAGGTGTGTCTCACGTACGTGTGGCCCTCATCAAATTTAGTGAATGGTCCACATTTAACACAATGAAAAAGTTCGCATCACTCACCTCTTTGGAACTCATTTTATATTGCATCTGGATTTTGTTTCAATAATATGTTTCTAGCACTAAGCGAAAGTGATACAAGTCAGTTCGAGCAGCGAATACTTTCTTCTTCTTCCACTCCGCTCAACTGTTCCACTAACTTCTTCGTCTTCCGAGTCTCGCTTCTGCAGTCGAATCTTGTTATCTGCGCGAAAATCGATATCACATTTATTAATGCATCATATAGACGTGTGTTATTCAAAAGCGATTTTGTCCAAATAGAGCGATTGTTTCTCCCATTCTAATGCGAAACAATACGATCGGTGCTTTGCATCATTTTGCTCATCATTTTCACCGTAAACTGCAGATGTTTCGCGCTTCTCGCAGCTATGTTATTATGTAATTGACAGCAGCGCACAACCAGAACCGATTTATGAATGGAACAGTTATTACAATCTAAAGCATTGTAACTGAATAAGCTATTCAAAAAAGTTTTGCATTTTACATCGGAATAATGCGTCTCATTCGGTAGCACTTATCTCTATTTCGGATTCAAAATATTTGCAACATCTCAATTCTGCTTGTACACAGAGTAAGCTAGAAAACCGAACGAATTTGTTTGTCATAAAAATTAATGCAAGTATTTGAGATTTTAGTTTTTTGGTTTTAAACAATCGTTAGTTCATGATATTTAAATATTGCAATGTCTCGAATCTAAATTTACATTGCATTTGGGTGAAAACCGGCTTAAACGTTTGTCGCGCATTATTTAAATTGAGTTTTTCGAGAATTTCGTTGAAAATTGCGATCATTAATTTTGAAACGATAAAAAATGAGTTTTAAACACACTCAATCAATAACAAACGTTTTTCTGATATCAACAAACCTTTATAATGTAAGAACTATAAACAAATTTTGTTCCTGATAAACCGCGGTTCCGCATCCGCTCATTTTTACCGATTTGTCCGATTTTTCAAATTCTTTTTGAAATTAGTTAAGCAAGCTCAATCAAGGTAAATATATAATTAAGTATCAAAAAAGCTAAAAGTTATAACAATATTTATCTGTTTTTCCCATTCCGCAACACGGATTTGATTTGCCGTTTTTCCCGGACTCCAACACCCGATTTTGCGTGAAATACAAACTAATGAACTTGTTTGTTATGTGTTTTCCTAGCAAAAAGCATAAAAGGATTTGTCAAAAACTATGAAAATGACAAAAACAACTTTTTCCGGGTATTGATAAGGAAAGCCTAAAAAATTTTTATAATTTTTCGCAAATATGATAAATGATATTTTAAGTTAAGTTATTAATTTCAGAGAATTGTGTATATTCACTCTATATTCTGTAAGATATTTTTAAATTTGTTCGGTTTTTTAACGTACACTCTGTACTCTTTGTTTGTAATCGTTGCAGATAAAAGCGTGAAAGTAAAGGCCTGAACTTGCTGAAACGGCTACCGCGATTCGAGTATTCGCATAGTGCAGATTTTTGAGCGAAACAAAAGATCGTTGCGAGAGCAGCGAATAGACGGAACCAAAGCCGCAAATGAGCGTAAAGCGTTTGTTCGATTGTTATTTGCTAACTCAGAACGACGAAACTCAATCCATGCTTTGTGAATGCGTGCGAAATTAAGTAAGCTGCAGCAGAGAGCTTATAAGCAGCAAATTTTAATTAAAATCAGTTTTGTGGCACCGCTCTGCGAACCTCCTTTTCGCGGCGATAATTTCGGGAGTGTGATGCTTTCTTGCTTTTATTGCTTCGTTTTAAACGCAGCTTCCCTTTGCTTTAATAACGCTATAAATCAAATTAATCGGAAACTGTTTTAACACTCGTGACGCAAAACACATTTATTGGCACTAATTTCATCGATAAATTAACCCCTCGCGTTGATTGAATCAATCCTAATCGATAAAATTATGCAGCGCCGAGATAAATAATAAAAGCACTGCGAACTTGTTGCGAGTGGCAAAACTTTGGCCAAAATCTCGCTTCACATCACTGCTGGAATAATCTAATGATTCAAATGTCGACGATGGAAACAACACATCCACGACCTCGGCCGCAGGCACTCGAGCCAAGAATTCTGGGCAGGGAAGCCAGAGGCAAAAGTCTAACTGACAGTGCAAAAGCGTGTACCTGAGGATTATGAGCATTTCACTTTTAAGTTGATCTGATTTTCACACACTTTACAAAAAAGTTGTGTAAAAACTGCATCTCAAAGTAAAATAATATTTTGACGATTTTATAAGACAATTTTCTAATTAAATGTTGGTTTATATACAATGGACATGCAGCTCGCTATCAATTACACCACACCTGCGGACGCCGTCGAAAAGTGTAATAGCGTTTCTTATTCACTGCTCTTCTTGCTGCTTTACAGTTTGCTTTTCTGTTGCTTCTCTGTCTTAACTCTGCGAAAATCAATTCGAGTGTTCACTCATTTTCGAACGACAATTACTTTTTGCGTTACTTTTCGCGGTCTGCGCTTCACTTCACTGAAAGAAAAACAATGGCAAAGCGTCGACCTCAACTTCTTCGGCTACTCGCTTAATCTTCGCATTGATTTCGGTCGCTGAAGGAGACAAGCGATGCACACTATTCAAAGTACGAACTACATTTTGACTTTTCAAGTGTCTGCATGCAACAACACTAGCGATCAAGTTTTCGCTCTCGAATGCATCTTAGATCCGTGGTCGTATCCATCGATCTGAGCGATGCATCAGACGTAGGTACTCACAGTGCGTGAGCGACGGCGTGTAACCAAGCGTGCATCGTTCTATAATTTTTTAAACTAAGCACGATTATTATTATGTTCGGTAGGCTCGCAGTCGCAATCGAAGACAAATGGGCACTTTAATGTTTAAAACGTTGTTATTTAAAGCGAAGCAAACGAACGCTGGAAGAAGCGAAAACTTCCGGCAATTGGTGAGAAAAGCTTGAAAAAATGGTTGCAATCGGCAAAAGAAGAGGGAAGAGTTGCGTTCTTCGTCTATTGTTAAGCGAAAGAAGTTTGGGAAAAGTTGGCAAAAATAAAAAGCGAAAAACGCTTGTCGCCGGCATCAATTGATTCAATAAGAAAACAGAGAAACAGCGGACACAGGCCCACATCTGTCTGTGGACAAAGATACGCTTGTCACACGTGCGGCGCGCAGTCCCCTCGACTTAACTGTACTCGCCATCGAGGGTGGGGTGCGTGTGCTCACTGAACACGTACGGGCGCTGCAGACGAAGAACGCGCGTGCAGCTATTCGAGTGTTGAACAAAGTGCGGAGCGAAGAGCGATATTGTGTACGATCAGGCAGAAAGAGGACAGATGTTTCGCAGTCGAATTCGTCTCAAACGCTCGCTGCTGGCGTAAGCCTTTTCATAGAGCTTCTTCTCTGCGGTAAATCAAAGAATGACGACAGCTGCCAGGATCTGTCTTAAGTCTCCGCTCTCGAACAGTGCGGAATTATGAAAATAAAAAAGAAGCTCTTCGCTGCAGAATGCACTTGAAACACCTGTCAGAGCCTCGGTGGCATCGATTCGCCACCGTTGTTGCTGAATTTGAACAAAAGTGAAGAAAAAATAGATTTTCACGCGAAAAGAGCGGTAGACACGTTTTCAGCGATTCGTGCAATTAACCGCTGTGTGCGTTGAGCAGCGAAAGTTTGGACGACGTGTTTGCAGCGGTGAAATGCGGAGAGAATGTTTTGCAAACACAGCGAAGGCATCGAACGCGGCGAACGCAAGGCAACACTTACCAAACAGAATTTAAGAGCAGGTAATCCTCCGCAACGAGCAGCGTTTCGAGTAGCGCACATTTAACTTAAACTCATTTACAAATAAATTGACTAAATTTGAGAGGAGAATTTCAATCACGAATGCATTCTGAGCGAGGCTATTTATTCCCACTAATGCCAACCATTCACATCTTATGCACACGAACAGCATCCAGCTTCGGCAGACGCTCGGACCACGTATCACTTGCCAGCGACCATTGTGCACATTGAATGGAAACAATGTTTGAGAGCGTCTCTTGTTGCGAATCGAACAACAGTGAAGTTTTCGCGAAAAACTCACTTTGAGGAGGATCGCATCAAGTGAAGTACGTTCACAGTTTGATGGCCAGAATGGGCTCAGAGGAGGGGCATCCGAACAGAACATAGACCGGTCTCCACCCGATGTATTCAACTGTATTGAGCACCCTGCACACACCGCGCTGCTCCTCCACCAACATTCGCAGCGAAATGCGAGTCTGCAAAGCGAGCACGGGACAAACCCGATAGTGGAGGCCTTTCGTCCAAGTTCGCTCGGCGCCGATTGCGTAAGCGCGAGCGGCCGCGCTCAGTTCGCGCTCGTGTTACGCTTATTGACGGCATCGTGACAGCGGCCGCAACGCTTCGACGATGCTCGGCGAAATTAGCTTTTGCATTTATAGCGGGCTAATTGTGAAAATTAAACGCTTCGTTTTTCGAATCAATCACAATTTGAGTTTAAGGCGTGATAATGCAAAGTGAAAGCAGCACATTCGACTGCCTCTCGTTTCATGCTCACGACCGCTTGAATTTCGCCATCTCGCACTGTTCGATGGCCACTCTGCCTTGGCTGTCTTGAAAGCTGCGTTTGCCTTTCATTTTATTATTTCTTACATGAAAGCAGTTAATGCGCGCTTCGTTTGCTGCTCGAGCGGAGGAGAGGGCAGCGAGCGCAGTTGTCTGTGCACAATCCGAAATAACGTCATTAGAGCGACGCTGTTTCTTTCGCAGCGAGCACTTATTTGCAATCGATTATAATTTGCTTTCTATTTCATGAAATCGAAAATCACGTCGAAAGCAAATTGCTGCAAAACCACAAAAAGTTTTTTGCTCCAATCGAGGCGATCATTTTTGTGTAATGTGATTATAAACGACGGCGCGGAGTACGCTACGGGCCGAGCGCCGCACCCGTGCACTGTTCAAGATCTCAATTGCGGCGAATGAGAAGCGAAGCAAAAAACGAAACGCTTTCTTTCTAATTAATTAATTGATTCAATGTTAAATCGCTTTTTAACGCTGCTCGTTGGCAGTCGATATAAACGATCGTTTCGCTGGGCGCAATGTTTTAAAATGCCTGTCACACGTGATTACTTTAATTCGCGTTCGATGATTAATTAACGGACGCGTTATTCGTTCCATTGTATTGCCGTTCAGCGCTTCTCTTCGCTGCCACTCGCTTCCCTTCGCTGCTGACAGTGTGCGTTCGAAATTCAATATTTTCTTATTTCATCATTATTTTCGCTTAAATCGAGAAAAGCGCGCACTTCATTAAAACACGGAAAGCGTTTTCTGCACTCGCTTTTGCCGATGATTTATGTGTTATTAAATTGAAAAATAAAATCAAAATCAAGCAAAACAAGCGAGGAATGCGCTTCTTTTCGATGCACACACAACAACGGCGGCCAGTAAACAACTCTCGACGCAGCGCCTCATCAACTTTCATCTTTCGCACGCATCGCACCAACATTGCGATATTCGCTTTCGATTCGGCTTCGCGATCGCAGACAGATTAACAAACATCACTTCGATTGCTCGGTTCCTCACAAACGAACAATACCTTCGAAACCCGCTGCAGTCAAAACAATTTCGCGCAATGTTTCGCTGTTTAATCTCGATCAAAACGTGGCTTGAGGCGAGCGGATGTTCTGCTCGCTTACGTGCGACCGCTGCAAGCCTTCAGTTCGTTCAGCGAGCGCTGATCGCACAAGTCTTCGATTTCCGATTGCGCTTGTTGCTCAATTCGTTTCGCTTGCAGTTACAATCCAAAAAGTTGAATCAAATTTTGCCGAAACAGCTTGTCTCACACTATTCGAGCTCATTCAACAGCGAAAAGAGTGTGCGATTCTCTGTTCGTTTTCTCGCGTTGGTTGCGATTCACTTTTAAAGCTCAAATGACTGCAAAATGTGATTTTCTAAGATGTGCACTCGAGTAAAATTTAGCTAAGGACGAAAACGAGAGAGAGGTGAGTGACCTGATCTCCTCCTTGTGGGGTCAAATGGCATGTCATGAATGGCATCAATTCCTTGCGCACAGCTAAGGATATCTCTCGTAAGCAATTCTTGTGTGAAGAGGTCATGAAAAAGCGTGCTTTCGTGATTATGTAAAACAAGCGTTCACAGAAAACATTCGCACAATGCTTTTTGCAGCAACCCGAAATTAATTCATCTTGCTTCGCCGCGATTGCGGACCGCGCGAACAACGAAGCCGCTCGAGCGCGGGCCGCGTCGCAGTGTTTGTGTCAAGGTCGCAGAGCGGGGGCATCGGGCGTCCTCCTTTGCGATCGAGCAAACAGCATTAACCCTTCTGCGCTGGCCGTGAACTAAATAGGATCAAACGCAGCAATCGCCGAGTTGACATAAGAGGCGAATGCAACAGTTGGATAACGGCTTTGAGCGCTTGTGACATACGATTGCGCCTGATTACACTGGCGGTCGTCCATCGCAGAAAGCTGAAATGGAAGCGACTCGAGGTGATTGATTGCTCGGCGCGTTTCGGCGAACGTTTCGCTGCTTTTGTTCTTACGAGAAAAGGCGAGTCTGTTTCACAAAGCACGCATTGCTGCGTCAATAAATTCAGCATCTTTCATTAATTATTTGCGTTCCCAACTGCTGTGTGCCATCGAATGGGCAGTGCACCGCGCGAGACACATTTTCCCGAGAAATAAGGGGCACACGGAGTGAGAAGAGGGCCCGGAAACAAAACGGTGACCACACCTCGCATCGGAATTCGCGACGGGCAGAACCTCGACGCAGCATTGCAATTCGCCGCTAGAAATCACTGTTTCGGTCACTTTCGGACAAATTGATGCCTTCGCGAGCAATCGCTGCAACGACGCTCTATTTATCATTAATAATCATTAGTCAAGCGTTGTTAATAAACTGGGTTCTCTAGCCAATGATCGAACTTATAGATTGCGAGCGAATGAGTGAGACATTTTCGGCGCGCAGCGATCGTTGTGGCTATCAATCACAGCTAAACAAATGAACACTGGACAATGAATGTAAATCGCTTTTAATGAGTAGAATGGCTGCTGGCCACACGTCGCCGCAGAGTCCGGTGCGCGCGACGAGTGCGAGTCGAAAGCAGCGCGGCTGAGATGAATGAGTAAAACGCACTCACCTAAATGAAGGGCGAAGAGTGTTGGCGCAGAGGTAGAACACAGAGAGCACTGAGCAGCAGAGAGCGAGAGATGTGCTCGTGAGTGAAGATGCGAGAAGTAAAGAAAGAGTGTTTGGTTCTAACTCGGAGCTCAGTAAACAGTGTTCAACAAGATGTGTGTTGGGTGTGTCCGACATAACGTTTAGGTGTATTCGTATGGAATATGGTGTGGAGTGAGCGAAGGTCGACAAAAAAGCAAAATTAAATCCGAACGCGACGCGCCTAAAAAATGGCTCATCGCTCGTTTCGGTGTCCCGTAAACCGAAGTGATCGCAGCGATTTGCCGCGATAGGCGAACGAAACGAAGCGAATAGTTAGCTGAACTCGCATAGTTCACTCTGCAAGAATCTGACCATAAAAAGTGATGCATTCGCGCTATTAGCATATATGGATGTGTATGAGACGAACCTCACCCTCACCTCCGCCTTACCCTCACCCACCCCGCGTTAACACCTGAATTGCTTGCATTCGATAGCATCCCGGACACGACGTGAAAGCGGTGAAAACGTCAAGCATCTGAAACGAGGACGACAAACGAGTGGCAATAGAGAGCAGTGATGGAAACAAACGTTTAATGAGATTACACGTTGCTAATTACCATTGTACACTTCGTATAAATTAAATGCATGTATTACACGTTTTGCTCTCACACTCATCTCAAATCGAGTGCAATTTCGAACGCAAAGCGGAGCGAGCCGCGAAATTAATTCGCACACTCCGTACGGCGAACTTCGTCTGCATTCTAATTCAACAATAATGCAAATCATCGCTAATAGCGAACCGAACAACCGACAAAAGCTAACCTAAATACTCAAGCACTCGGAGCCGCGATAGTGCCGTTCGTTTCGACGCTCGTACCCGCGCACCGGCGGCAGCAACGCACCAGCGGGTTTCTTTGAGTGTCGCACTCGCCAACTTCGCCAAATCGCATTCGCACGCTTCGCTCAATCGTGATTTATACACCGGCAATTAGCCTTTATTTCAATGAAGATTTCATTTTCAAAACGAATCGGCGCTCGTTTCAATTTTTGACGTTCGCTTTTCTTTTTCAGCGCGAAATGAATAAAAAATGAATGCGAAATCGATTTATTAAAAATCAATCAATTTACTTTTCAATAAAAGTAATTTCTCAACTTTCTTTAAGCAGCAGTTTAATTGAGCGGCAATCAAATCGAGCTCTGAAACATTTCGCGGCGATCTGCATTCGCAAAAAATGCGATTTTCTAATTGCATCAGTAAACAGGCTTTCGAGCGAGCATCGCGATCGCATCTAACGTGAGCGATTCCGTTACAATCAAATCTGATCGAATCGAGCAGCAAAACGCTGCTCATCGCTAATTTTATTTGTGCAGCTCGCTCAGCGATCAGCACAAGCGTTCGCCGTACTGCGATCTATACGATACGAGCGCAGAAACAAAAGCACAACGCTTTTGTTGAGCTGATTTCGCAATCTCGCTACTCGAATCGCTCATAAATCTCGCTGCTCACAATGATGTGTATTTGGTATGAGACGAGCTATTTTAAATAAGCAGCGATTATTTATCATAGTAATATCTGTTTTCCTTTCAGCTCTTCGCTTGCTTTCAAATTTATCCATTCACGTAAAGCCATTGAAACGGCTCTGGTTTTGCGAATGAATGCGGCAATAATTTTAAAAACCACAAGCTGATAGCCGTTAATTATTTTTTGTTAATTAAAAAAGCTAAAGAATACAGTGCTCGCGAAAAGGAATTCTTGCAAATAGGAACCGACAGATTTAAGTTCGCGCCGCTAATGAAAACTTTGCGTTTGCTTTTTTGCAAACGCTAAATAATAAGACCCGCGAACTCTGCAATCTGCACTTTGCTACTATTATTGCTTCTGTAATTTTGTGTTTCTTTCGTTTCCTCGCTTTTCACATTTCGATTTGGGTCCTGAGAACGAGCTACTCGTTTGATGTATCCGAATTAAATGCTACAAACTGCTGACGTTCACATTAAATAACCTGTTATTTCGAATCGATAATAATTTTGCGAGGAAGAATGATGAAGTCGTAATTAAGTGTCGCAAACTTTGTTGAATTGATTTTGTTTTCATCGATAAAAGGTGCGAATAACAAAAAACAAGCAGAGCCCGCGCTTATTACCTCAACTACATAAATCTCTTCTCTTAACCAGCACTCAATTTGCTGCTTTCGTTTCTGGTACAAAAAGCATTCTTCGCATTATTGTCACCACTCAAAGCGACCGCGTGCTTTCAAAGTTGTCAGTCGGCGATTGATCGCCGAGCGAATTGAAAGTGGAGTAGAACAAGCCACGAACGAAGTTTTCGCGCTTGATAAAGTGTGTTAGAACAGTGATCGATTAATTTGTTATTTTCATTGACAAAATCGGTTCGAGCGGCGAGCAAGCGGAATCGATTTTCAAGACGTTGTGCAGCACGTTCGCGAACGTGTACGCAAGTGCGGTATGCAACAAGCCTTTCTAGAGTCAAATTCGCAGACTGAATTTGAATAACAAAAGCATTAATTATTTACAATGTAACGAATTCATTATTCGGACTCAAAATTAATGGTCGGTAAAACGAAATCAGTCATAATTTGCCGAGCGAGTGGCCAAAGCAAAGAAAATGCTGTTTGATTGTATTTGAATATTTAATGAAATTTGTATTTGCGCATTTACATTGCAATTAGATTCATGTTCGGCCACCCCTAATGCGCCATTTGATTTGCAGTTTGCTTACATTTTTTTCAAGCGATGATTGAATAGCTGAGCAGAGAAATATGCGTTCGCGAATTTGCATCAGCTTTGCACAATATTTGCCGATTGGCACACGCTTTTCAATCGCCTTTTCGGTCGCAGTTCGCTTCGGAGTGCTCGGTGCGAGATGAAATGTGAACGCTTTTTCTTTTTGCTCGCCACTTTGCATCGGATATTCGCGAATTCGAAATGAAATTTTCTCAAAACGATATAAATATTTAAACAGCTATTTGTTCAATTCTCGATTTATAAATACGTGCGTCGCTTCATTGCTTCCCTGCAAATGCTTCTGCGGCAGCCAAGAAATGATGATAATGGTTTTCGCTGCAATTTGTTAACATCACAACGATTGCAAATCGCTTTAAAAAGCGGAGCGCATTAATATTTAAAGTTTTCAATGGACAGCAAGCGTAGTAGAGTTTCGTTCGCAGCAGCGTTCGCTCGATGCGAGAACGCGAATCGCGATGCGTTCGACGAGCGGCGCACGAAACGCACAGCAAATTGCAACTCTTCTCGTCCGATCGCAAACATTCTGCGTTCGAGTGTGTTGCTTTCGGTTTGGGTGTGATTATCGCAACGCAATTCAGTTTCGATTTACAGGTAATGTCAACAATCACACACCTTTCGACCATCGATTGCTTTTTTGTTTGCTTGTTGACAGCGATGCCGCGAGCGATCGCTGCAAAGCACTTACAACGATCGCAGGCGAAGAAAAGCAAAACAAAGCGCGTCTATTTTGCGGCGTAAGGCGAACACTCAAAGCGCGAAATGAATTGAATTTCTTTACAATTTTAGTAGTGCACAACTTTTTCGGCTCATTGTTTGCTTTTATGCGTCGATTGTATTCGGAAAAGAGCGAAATTTCAGTTTTGTTTAATCTAATTGGAAACACCTCTTTGTGTTCGCACAGACCAACGCCCACAAGCGGGGGGCAGTGCAACGATGAGTGCCGCGGGTGTGGTGCCCACTTTGCAAAAAATTACAAAAATATGTTTATTCGCGAAGCAATACAAACGTCTTGAAATTGAATGAAAAGAAAACATATTTGCAAACACAGGCGAGCAGAGAACGCACACACACTGCCCAAACTCGAGTTACCCATCTCCCTTCGCTCGATGCGCGTTTCTCCATCACGATTAATTCAACTGTGGGGTGCACACGCATTTTCTCCACATCCGAATTCACTCGCTTCAAAGCGTGTTTCTTCGAAAGGCACACTGCGTTTTTGAAGGCGAAAGTAGAAGAAAAAACAATTTTTTCAAATATTTTTTTTAAATTTTTAGCGTTAAAATTTTGAGGCTTATCAAAAAAGAGAATAACTTTGCTGCGTGTGTGATGTGTTTCGAAACACATTGTAAAATCAAATGCGTAAAATCGTGAAGCAAATGAGTGAATAACTTTTCATGTAATTGCTCTTTTTACTCGGGCGATTCGTCGCCAAACTTCGTTCTTATTAGCGAGTTTAACATTGTTTCCGAAATTTGTCCAAAATCTAAGCTCGAAACCGATTTGCGCCCGTTTCTGAATGATGGAGAAAAGTGAGTGAAAATCTCATTTTCTCGATTCGAAGAAATTAGCCGTTTTCCGCACTTGCTTTCAATGCCTCGATTTTGAAACTTTTGCGAATGTAAACAAAGCGCTTTTTCTTTCAATGCGAGTGTCGACAGTTGGTTTTAATAATAAAGGTAGTAATGACAGCGATAGCAGTTGTCGCTTTTCTTTGCTTTTAATTACGGCGAACAAAAACGCATTTAAATTGTCGCTCTCGAAATAATGCATCGCGTGTAAGCACTTAAAACGCTGTTTTGACAATTTTTATTTAATCGCAAAATAATTTATTTCGCCTTCAAAGCTATATTTCAGGCTAACTCTCAATTTTCACTTTCTTTTATACACTATTCATGACAAGTTTAAATTGTAAATTAATATTGCGGTTAATTCGATACGTTTAATTACGCGCTCGAGTCGATGAATTGAACGTGAAAAACATTAATTTCATTCGCAACTAGTATTTAATTGATATTCGCTGTGTTAACGATCAAGCGAAAGTGTCTCGCGAGAGTTTTTCTTTCGAATAATTACGCGTTTGCTGTGTTCGAGCGCCGTTTTTGCGTTGGTGTGTTTCGAGTGCCAATTTTTCATCGATTCGTTACGAAGTAGACTTCGGTTTCGAAAGAAACCCGCGAGAAGCTGCAATTATCGCTCGTCAAACGAATTCGGTTTGCATACGCTATTTCGCGCTGCTATTATTTCGATTGAATTTACATTTTTATGCAAACAATGAAGCCGAAAACGCTCGAAACGAAACACACCCATAAAAATTGAACGGCGAAAATGGACAATAGTTGCGTAGTGACAGTTTATAAAGATGTACGGGTTAGGCGCTGTTTGCATACACTTTCTTTTAATAAACTCGTGTTTATTGTGTTTCAGGCAAAAGCCACCCTTTTCTTACCTAAAATAAAGTAACCAAAACGGGTGCGGTTTTCGTTTCATTACACTCTTCTCTATTAAAACAAATACTATCTGTTGAATTAAAGGGTGTATTCGCATAGCGGCGGACAACACTCCGCAGGCGGATCAATTTCCAGCCATTAACGAAATTAGTTGTAATTGCGATGAAAACATCGAATGCTGCGTCGCTTTGGCGAGCGACAGAGCCGAGCAAAAATTGAATCTTAACAACGCCGTTAAGTGTGTCGATATGCCTGTCAATTTCGACCGTGATTTATGGTCGAATTACTGTGCACAGGCATTCGCTTTCATTATGCACAGCAGCCACAATAATGCCACTTTCGTCGCCGAGCGAGCGAAGAAAAGGCGTTCGCACTGCAAACCACAAGCAAGACGATCATAATCTCCATTTCAATTTATATTAGCGCCACATTCACTTCGATTGCTTTATTCTATTTGCCGAGTTATCCGCTTCGTACTCTGCTCAGTGTTTTGCTTCTTTCACCTCTTATCCGAAAATGAGTGCTTTGTGTGACGGCAAATTTCAGCTGAAAACTTCTACTTTCCGCTTATCTTCAGCTCGAAATATGAATTCTTAAGTTTACGCATCATTTACTTTCGTTTCAATTAATCATTCATTTTTTATGCTAATTCACTCTCATCCGCAAAAGTGAACAACAATTTCTAAAACAGCAGCGCAGCGATTTAATCGATTAAAAACTGAGTAAAACGCATTTTTAATGCTTTAGGCATTCAAATGCTAAACAAGGCAAACAATCGAAATTTTCGCAAAATATCGAACAAATAATACAATGAAACCATAAGCTAGAATTCATAAATGCCTTGCAGAGTGTTTTGTTTTTAACCAAATCTCTGCGAGTGAACGCAAAATTGTGTGTAGTAAACGCTGAGAAGACTCATCACTTGGAAGTAAAAAGCGTGTAAAACAGAAATCGAGCGTTCATCTGGAAGCCTGAATTCGTCCAAATGAAAATGAGCTAAGGTGCGAGGCAAGGTGTACGATTACAGCCTATTTGCGAAAAGGGTGCACACACTCTTTCAGTTGTGTTGCTCATGTTCGATAGACGAAGCTACGATCGTGCTTACCTGCAAATTGTTTTCGAGTGTTTTATTAATTTATAGGCTTATTATTGAATAATGTAAAATGTATATCACGCAAAGTACATACAGTTGAAGTCGGTGATCAGTGGATGGATGCTCAGCGAATACTGTGTTCGTGTTGTGTTCAATTAACGGCAGAACTGCGAAGCACTTGAAAATACTCGCACATTGAAGAGAATTCATAAAGTTCACGAAAATTTTCGCAGCCTTAGCGTAGTACGAAGGCGAACAACGCATTAAGAGGAAACATGTTTGCAACGAACAAAAATCAAATCGGAAATACTTAATATTGAACACGACAGGATATAGCGAATGCAGCAATAATTCAAAAACCGAAAGTCACCGACTCAGAAGTCGTGACATGAGTTTGAGTCTGATTTCAAATTTCATTGCTTCGAGTAAATACAGTGCGCAATCAGACAGGAGAGCAAGTGGCAGCGCACAATGGATACACGTTTTTTGCATTTATTTTCAGTTTACAAAATTTTCGAAAAAGGTCTAAAATTGGTTGCGAGCCGGACCACACCCAGACCCTCCCTTGCCCGCAGCTATAGCTACGGTACCATGCCTCAGGCCAAGGACAGCGAGCGCTTTTGTCGAGAGCGGAGAGACTTTCTCACAACAATGTTAACCAATTTTTGGCGATTCTAATCGCCATTGCGTTATCATTACGATTTCAGCGCTTTACACTTGAAACACATTCGAGAAACGCAAGCATATAACACGAGGTCACTCGCAGGCCGCGAAACGCTTTCAGCCGCAATCCGCTATCACGCTCGGTGATGTATTGGCGGCTCGAGCGATTTCGCAAAATTCAATTCTCTGCGTGTATGATTAAGTTTGATTGCGAGCGAATCGAAGCGCACTGCAATCAGATCTCGAATCTAATTTCGAAATAATTTTCAGATCGAAGATGAATTAAGCAATTTTTAATAATTATTTTTCAAAACCATTATAAAATGGAAATTTCATCAGAAGAGTGTCCGAATGGATTCCCACGACCGCCGCTTTCTTTTCGCCCGAGCAGCAAAAACTTCAGACATTTTCGCATCGATTTAACTACTTTAAGTGCTGCTCTTCATTCGGAAACGCATTCGAGTTTCAATTTTTTGCGCTTTCTGCGAATCGACGTGAAAAAAGTGTTAAAAAGTTGAAAGTAATTTTTCACACATTCTCTCCATCTTGTTCTCAATACATTTCTACGATTGCGATTCAAATTGCATTCTTCAATACGTTTCGCGAAACGCTGTGCACTCACATCGGGCATTGTGGCTATTTCGCTAGCGCAACGAGAGCGCGTCAGAAGCGCGCGATCGCCTCGGTCGCGCCGGACGAACGTCAAACAGTTCGAAGAAAAACTGCGGCTGATCGTCGCTGATCTTCGAAGGGCGGCAAGTGATCGTATCGCGAATTTTTCAACGGACAACAGTCGAAAATAAGAAAATATGTGTGTTCGCTAAAAAGGAAAATTTTGAAACTCATTTTCTGTTTTTTAGCGAAAAAACGTGTCTTTCGCAAATATGATTACCGCACACAAACTTGAAATGAATTTCGCCCGCTCGATGCGCCTCTTCGCAGATTGCGAAAAGCTTATGATTTAATTAAATATTGAACTTGAGCATCTAATAGTTTAATTGTCCGCTTATTCCGAAATCGATTTCAGGCGAAGATACGATTCAGCAAGAGAGTGCGTCGCTTCGAGTTCGTACGAACCACAAACGCACACACACCGCGCACACCGCGAGTTCGGCAATTTATTTGCGAAAGACGTCTAAAGATCGAAGCGATGAAGAAATTGCGATTTATGACAAGAGAGTCGTCAGGTTGTGCTCAGCTTCGCTGCCCGATGTATGCTAAAGAGCAATTTTTTATTTTAATCGCAATTGCTTTTCGATCTCTAAAAATGGTAACAAAATGAAAGCGATGTGCGTTTAGCTTCATTCTCGATCCGAAATCGTTCAACTTTTCATCGTTTAGTTTTACTTATGTAGTTTAGATAAACGACGAGGTTAATACGATTAATGCGACTCCTTAGCTTATTGAATCTGAACTCGAAGGCGATTAATCGAAAGCGCGGAAAAAGAAGAGACGAGCAAAAGTAAGAATTCGCATTACGTTCGAGTTTGCAGAAGAAAACATAAATTCAAAAAGCAGTTTAGCTTTCGCGAAACGACTTCTCATTTTCTTAATTGTTTTCGGAAATCAAGCGATTTTTTGCTTGTCCTACAATTATAAAGCAGTGTTTTGAAATTTCGAGACAAAAGTGAAAACTACAATCAAGCTGAAGCTATTATTCAATATCTCGTGTCAAAAGTAATTACGGCCTGTTTTCTCCACGTTTTGCTTGCAAACTGCGACTTTCTTTTCGCAATTCCACGTTTGAAAAATCGCTTTCGACATGTTTTGTGCTTTGCTATTATTTCACTTATTTCATTATTTTGTGCTGATTTTTCAATCTTAGCTGCGCTTAACTGATGCCTGCATTCGTAACAGTGCCAACGCGAAGCGAGCAATGAGCAAAGCAACAACTTTGTTTCGAACGAATTTCTCAATCGTTAAATACCTTTAAATTGTTGCGCCGATGTCTGCTTTGAGATTGGGTACACAATGATGGAAAACGATGTGGATGCCGAGTGAAGATCAAATAAATTGCTAACGTGATGCACAATCGATCGACATTTGATTTCGCTTAAAATTCGGATTAACGAATGAATAAGCGCGATGAATCTTGAAAATCAATTCGAACTCGAAACTGAGAGGATATGTGATTATATCTGATATCACATTTTATTAAAATGGGATCGAAGCTGCACTCAAGACAGTGTGTTTGTATGTATGCGAACCGTTTACAGTTTCATCTCTCGAAGCAGTAGCCTTCGATCCCGTTTCCAAGGCAACAAGACATGTCTTTTCTCCAGCTTCCCAACTTCGAAACGCTCGCGAGATGCATTGTGGTTCAAAGCGAAGTTACGCGATTATAGATGTACATTTAATTTGCCGCTGTCGCCTGTAATTAAAAACGTTCGAAGACTTCATCACTGCCGCAAATCCATTAACGAGTGACCTTATTACCGAGAGTAAATTAACTGAACGACGCTTACTTTATAGTTAGCTAAGCGCTAAACCGTTCATTTTCCACACTCGTAATTCGTTCAATTTTTAAATTAAACTTAATTAAAATTAAGTCTGAAATACTTGAAATACTTTTTAAATATCGCTTCTGAAGAAACGCGCGATTGAGAGCTGCGATTTAAAGCGAAGTTCGCGAGCGTCGAGACGCAAGTAATTTTAGACTTTCGCTAAACGCGTTCGAGATTGAGAAAAGCAATAATTATTTTCATTTATCTAAATTGACCTTAAAAAATATCGACGGCTACTCGGTCGATCGATCGACTTATTCGCAATCGCCGCTACTCTTTGTTCGAGCGAGCGAGACACAATCTTATCGCGTTTGCAAATTCATTTTTTATGGAAACGAGAAGCATTTAAAGTTTATAACATGTTTGTAAGTGTATAACAAACCGTTAATTAATGTAAATTTGTATCGAAACAAAAATTTCGTCAATGAAACTGAACATTAGACCGCGAATTGCCGCGAGATCAGAAATGAATATTATTAATGATGTCGCGCACTTAATAACCGCAAGTGATTTAAATCAATTGACAGAAATACTTGCTTTTCACTTCATTTTCAAAATTGAATTTTGCTTTGCGCTCAGAAAAGTTTGCGAAAAGTATTCGCACTTAGCGAAAAGCGAAGCAGCAGGAGAAATGAGCAGCAAATGGTTCAAGTGACGTGAACGTTTCTTGCATCGATACTGAGCATCATTTAGGCGAGATTGGCGAGCAAACTTGTGCATTTTCTCTTCACTTAAATACACTTGCATTTACCCGAAATTAAATTTGCAATCAATAAAGCAAGTACATGAATTGTTTGCGCAGTTAATTAAAAGCGGGAAAATTTTTGCTTGAAATATTACGGTTCGCTCGACGTGCTTCACGAGGCCAAATTTGCTCTTATGAAGCCGGAAAAGTTGCGAAAATTGCTTATTGAATGTAGAAATTGCAAGAGATGGAAAGCAAGAAAAAGGTGGGCGCAAAACAAGACCGAAACTAGCGAACGCTTCTGTCCACTGCACATCTCCTACCGCACGAACGCTGCACACAGACAGTTGCTTGATTAGTTGGTTGCCTCTGCTCTTTGACCGCATCCGCAATTACGCTTTCGAAGCGAGTACGCCGAATGCATTCAACATTAAACTCCGCTTCCCATAAGCAGCAAAACGCAATCAGTTTGTTCGTCAGTTTTGAATTCTTGCTTTGCAGTAATAAAAAAGTGCATTTCGTTCTCAGATTCAGCATTCACTGTTCGCGAATAGATAAATGCAAATCACTGGTTTCACGTTTTAAAGCCATCTCATTATTTGCTGATGTATTGGTATTTGTTAAGAAGTGGCTTACTGTAAGAATGTTGTTGCAATTGATGAGTTTACTGTTATTCAATACATGCCGACGGCTCGCAAGCATTTCATTTTCAGGAACGACTTTTCAGTGCTTAAATAAATAAAAATAAAAGCTTGAGAACATACGAAGTAACTCCTCAATCTGAAAAAGTGATCCGCTAATGCAGTCATGTTTGTTCCTTTTACAACAATAACAATCTACTGCATTCAAATTGTTGGTGAGTCGCGGTGCGAACCATGTTCAGTTTTCACGCTGCAGATAGGAGCAGCTTAAGCATCAAACGCGATCGACGCGATGTTTACTGGCGATCGTTTCAAATTTAACACTTGATAAAAATGCGAAAAAGAACCTATTTCAAGCTGAAACCAGCTTATTTTAAAACACTATTCAAACATCTAACGATTTATTGTGCAAAGAAGCGACTGTTTTTTCGCGCAGCAATAATCCACCGAATTAAGTGGAACATGTTGAATAACGCAAATTTGGAGTCACTTTTCGCAGTCGAAAGACTCATTTTGAGACCAGCTTTAATAAGCAATTCAATATCGAAATAAATACAATGTCGTTAATTTTTAAACTAATTATCAAACTTGGAAATAATTTCACCATTAAGTTAAACAGAGATATTCTTAAGATAACTCGTCACATTGCTCGCAATCGATCACATTCATTCAAAAAACTATTTTTACAATATCTACTTGAAAATAGAAATAAATAAGTGAAATTTGTATTCTACAAAAACTATAGTTGCGACCGAATTTGCAATACGTTGTTGAGTTGAGTGCCACTACGTTCGTTAGTTGCTCGCTTCCGCGAGCCTACAACAGAAGCTGTGGAATTAATTGTCGCTGTGAACCTCGCTCTCATCTTCGCAGTTTTCCTCGTCTATTTGCTGATCATTCTCGGCGGTTCGCTCGCTGGAAACAGCGCCAACACTTAAAATGGGAGCATTCCTGCCTTGAATAACAGTTTTAATTAAGATACGTTCTCAATTGTTAAAGTATGTCAACCTGTGTCTGATGGTTGAGATTCACTTTCGGACGCGGCAGAAGCCTGCAACTTTTCCAGACGGCGTCTTAAAATATTGTATGATTCGAGAAGAGTTTCGTGCTCGTCCTTTGCAGCACGGCTGCGATCTTCCAATCGCTTGATGGTACTTTTGTAATTGTCAAGAGATGATTCGAGCGAATGTACTGTCGATTGCGAGACATGCAACTGATCAGTAACTTCCATTAACTCTCGTCGAAGGTTTTTGTTTTCTATCTCCAATTCTTTCATTCTTTCGATTATATCCGAAAAAGTTTCTGTAGAAACTTCTTTGCTCACAAGAACTTTATTTCGTTGCTGAGATGGGGATGCACGAGATGCATTAGCATTCGCGAACTGTGCTTCTTCTTTCAGTATCGTGTACTCGGTTTCATACAAAATTAATTGTTTGCTGATGTCTAAAGTGAAAACAATGTTGAAAACATCTTCCATCTGAGCGCTATCCATTGTCGGCATGTAATTTTTTATGTGATCCATAATCGATTCGAAGCTTTGACACCGCATTAAGTTATCTTTGAAATATGCCAAAAGAGTCAAAGAGACTCGAAAAACCGCCTCGAGGCCATAAATAAAAATGAGATCTGTTGCAGAATAATGGAAAGGAAAAGGAGTATCGGTATGGCTTGAGAAATTAATTTAACGAGCATAATGAAACTTACCGAAGAGGCGAGCGACGAATCCAATAGTAAATTGAGATGCGAATAATGTTAAGAACCAAGGAGCGGCGTACAAAGTCGGTGATATATCGTATCGGTCAAAATGCTCATAGAGATCACGATGAAAGTCGTAAACCAATCGAGTCAATTTATACAATTGCATCTGTAATGGCAGAAAAAGCAAAAAGTCAGTTACTGTACGAGTTCACTGATTTGCAGCGATGATTTATGAATAAATTGTGCGAAAATTTCTCTCGAGTTTGAAAAGGTAGAGGGAATTTGCGGTATTCGTTCGCTTTGCACTCTGGCTTCTTGAGTTGAATGCAATGAGCAAAGCACTATCAAATGATTTACAAATGCGTCCTTTCAATATTTAGTCATTTGAATGCAAACATCGCCTTTTCAAATGCAGGATTCACTTTGAAAGGCACAAAGCGAATAAAATGCGCACAAATACAACTCTATGAATAATTTCGATTTGTAATTTCACATTCAATGAGATTGTTGTTAAGAAGCGACTGCGAGGCGTACGTTTCTTGTCTAATAAATTTCAGGCGTTTAGCTCTCTAAAAAATAGTTTTTCGCAACAAACTTTGAGCGTTTTTCACTGAAAATGTGTGCCACAAAAGCGGAACGTAGCTATGAAATGTGCTGAAACCGAAAATAAACAAGATGCGAACCTGGAGCGCGCTCATGTCAGGAGTATATTGTTTCCTTAATCCTTGGAAAAACAGAAGATGTTTCATCATTTCGAAAGCTTCGTCTTCATTCATCTGTTCGATGGATACATTTTTGATTAATTGTTTGTGATGCTACTCACTCACATGCAGAAGTAGGATGCCAGCAACAAAGCTCAATCCTTGGCAGTAGCCAACTTCTTTGTCGAAAAGAGAATAAGCTTTGAGAAGGTTGAAGAGAGACAGTTGTCCTGCTCCCAGCGGTTGGGCGTAATATGGATGTTTCGGAAATGTTCGACCTGTTAGAAGCGAAGAGAATAGCGATAACGCTTTTGGTACGAATGGACGAGCCAACTGCATGCATTGTTATCGGTCTCTCGTTGCGATGTTGTTTTGATTAGATTGACAGTTACTAATTAAGCGAGATATAGAGTTTTGTCAAATGATAGATCGCGAAGCCGATAGCATCGCGAGATTTAGAATTGCAAATCAATCGTGTCATTGATTACAGCTTTGTCTGCGTACGGAGAGGCAATCAAAATTCATTTTCATGTGAATCATAATTAATGTGCAAATCTAAAACGTGATCGATAAAGAAGCTAAAAAATCGTATTTAAAGGCTCATTAAGCCGTTAACCGGAAAATGATGCATTTCCAGTTTGGCAATTAAAGCGAAAAAAACAGAGAGCGTCGAGCAGCGCATGCAACGCTGCGTCGCTCGTGAACGCAGCGCAGATCATGAGCGCCGCATTTATCCATAGTCGCTGCTCTCTTCGGCGAGTTCGTGTCTTAGGAAAAATTCAACGCTCACTCATTGATCAAACAAATGTTTATTTAACGCTACTTAAAAGGCAAATTCTATTCGTTTGGTCACCAATTTATTTTCAATTGCTTTTCAGCTTATTTATTTTTTCAAGCAAAACCATCGCATAATTTACCGCATTCAAAACATTTCACATTTTTCGGAGTTACATTTCCGCAATTAGTCGAATGCAGTCTTCTTCTCTTTTACTTTTTTTTACATTTCTTTTGCTTAAACATTTTTGAATCCACAATAATTTTGTGATATATTACTGAGCGATTACCTGCGAGCAAACGATTGCTTGCGCTTATCCGGGTTTGAATTTGAGACGAAAAAAAAACAACAAAACCAACGCAAGTCAACAATATTTAACCATTTAAGCAAATTGTAAGCGGAGAGCTGAGCAACGACAAACGATTATGTTTTGCGAAATTTTTTTTCCGAAATTTTTATTTCAGCGTTTGAAAAAGTTTTTGTTGCGGTCATTTTTTTTGCGAGTCTAAATTACAATTTAACGACCGAAAAGCACGTCATTGTAAATGCGCGGAGCGAGTTTGATTGAGCGATCGCTGCGCTCGGATCCGTGCGTTGGCATACATTTCATTCGAAAATATTGAAAGCCGCGAACAAAAAACTTTCGCGAAAAAAAGTTTCGCGCAAACTTCGCGAAACAAAACTTCGCTCGCTGTGAGTAGCGCCATCTCTGTTCGTGAAGCGCAACATCTTGAAAAACGGTCAGAACAACGTTAATTGCGAAATGTGATCGAAAATGACACAAAGTGGAGAAGCGATTTGCAAAAACAATTGCTTCGAAATTTTTAATTTAATACGCGCAAATTATATTCAGCTTCCATTCAATGATCGTATGCAAACAATAGCGAAATTTTAGTGTCTCACTTTAGAAGCTGTAAATGTGAGATTCGTTTGCACCAAGGTATACGTCGAGAAGAGAGTTTTGCGTTTAGTTGTTAGTAGGCGGTTATAACTGACCGTTACTAAGCATGATGATCGCGGGTTATGATCCTCGTTGATTAAAATTGACCCATCGAAGCATCTCAATCGCAACGAGAATGCCTCGAACAGATCTGAGCTCTGATTTAAGTAAACCAAAAACAGAAGCTATAAACACATGTTGCACAGCTGCAACTAACAAGTTATAAGCTGCAGTAGTCGACGGTAAACATTTTAGCAGCGCTAAATGCAACTTACCCAAATCGACCAAAATCGCATGCTGCTGTTCTGTCAAATTCTGAAGTAACTCTCTGTATGGCGTATCTAAATTAATGCGCAACTGTTCGGTTCCTTTCATTTCCATTTTCTGTTGTTGAGCCAAAAACATCCAAATTTCGCCCCGCTTGTGTTTAGGAACTCCTGAAAGATGAGAATTAGCGCCGATTGCTTGAATCTCCATCTCACTAACCGTTCTTCACTAGTTTAAAAATTTGAATTTTGTCGGCGTTAATATCTTTAAGAATAATGTCCCAAAGTTTGGTGTTTTCTTCGCTGCACACGTTTATTTCCTTGTAGTCCAACTTCAAGCGTTTATTCGAAGCCACATTTTGGTTTGCTATTCCAAAACACAAACTTTTAAAATTTAACTCGATGATGAAATCGGATAAAATTATTCGTTGGGTCATAGTCTGAATCGAGTTTAAATTGCGAATAAAACCCGAGAAAATTTTTGATTTAAGCGAACGAAAGTCTGAATTCAGCTCAGTGCATAGAGCACAAGAATCTAATGATTTCGAGCGTCGGAAGAAGGCAAACAATGAAATGCTATGCAAGCAGAATCCAGACATTTTCAATCTCCGCTCGTGCAACTTGAACCCGTGCAAACGCAGTGAACTATCAATTACACTACAGCTTACAATGAAATTTGCTAAAGTCTGAATTCGGAGAGAAAAATTTTAATAGGCAGCGCATGTGATCTCTTGTGATCATGGAAAATTAAGAGCTCATTATCGTTTTTGATTGTGCCTTACGCGACCGCACCTGTAACCGATTTCAGTGGTCGATAAATATTTTAAAAAGCAAAACAAGAGAATAGCAATTATAGTAAATGCAAACCTTGTAACTTTTTGTTCTCCTTTTCCATTCGTATAAGCGTAATGTGTTCATTGATAGCCTTTTTCCACAAAGCACGCAAATCCTCTTTTGTCAGCTTTTTGCGCTCGTAGAAAGACACATTTTTCTTCACATTGCTATAGATTGAACTTTGATCAGAAGTTTTCTGAACATTTGTGAAAATTGTTTTTCGCCAAGATGGTGAATGCGGAGAAATAGTAGCTGGTGACGTCGAACGCGGACTCTCCTCTGGAACGGTGGCATGAGCACTTTTATTTTGGCTTCCGATCTTCGAGAATATGTTAAATAGCGGACTCTTCGTTTGGTTAAGAGGAATCGACTCGCTTCGAAAAGACATTTTTGGAGCTGATTCATATCGTAAGTCCTTTGTGCCACCAATTGTCGAACTGCGTGGACGTGAACTTTGATCATCAGGAAAGAGAAACTCATTTCTAGAGCTTGTGGAGGAAGGAGATAGCGACTCTGGAGAGGTGCCAAGTTCAGATGAATCTCCGTGTGCCAACTATAGAATTGAGTTTTCGTTAACAAGAGCCAGTAAATTGAAATCAAAGTTTTCTCGCATTATGTTGTGTAAGATGGATTAAATTAAAAACTGAATAAAATGCTTACTTTTCTACGCATATAACAAGCGAACGATCTATCGCTTGTATCTATACTCGCAGACCGAAATCGCGTGTGCATTTCGTCTTTGGGAGGCGTCTTTAAGGGCTAAAGAGACGTGCAATTTATCACATGCAACTCGTGCAAATCAGGAAACTCACAAGAGGCAAAAAGCAAAGTTACCTTTAAGATTGTTTCGAAAGAGTTTGAAATCGACTTTTTGGCCTTTTGCTTCAAGTGGTCGAGCGTCGACGAAGAGACTCGCTTTTCCAACGTAGGACGTTCTTTGAATTCGTGTGTGTGCTTCATCTGTTTTCGTTCGCACATTTTCCGCAACAACATCATAAGTATTTCGTTCTGCTCTTGTATTGAATTGACGTTAATTCCGTGGTATTTACTCATTATATCAGTTTGATCATGTTCCGAGAGCGACTCAAGCCTGAGGAAAATAACCGTTTGCGCCTCATGCGGCGTTAGACTTTCGACATCACAACAAATCCTATGAAACCAGTGCATTGGACATGTTTCGCAAATGATTGTTGATTTATTTCTGTTGGTTTGATACGATTGGTGTGCGTTGTGAAATGCTTGTTTCAAAGCGTGCATTATTTCTTCGACCAACTTCTCGCTCTGACATTTAAATACATAGCCGACATAAGTTTCTGCTGCGTTGAAAGTGGTTTCTTTGCAAATGAAGCCGAAATGGTCGCGGTGAATCAATCCGTGGCAACAGTGAGATACATAATTGAAAGTTTTGCTCAATAAAACTTGATGTCGGTCGGGACTGATCAGACAAAGTTCTAAACGACCGATGAGAAACAGCATCGTCTTATTTTGTAATTTAACGCTTGTCCGATTTCTTTTCATTTCAGACCCTCCCGAATCTGTTCTACTTCTATAGTACGGCAGGGACGATTGCTTTGCCGTTCTCGGAATGTCGCCACTTGAAGAACGAACTCTCGATGTTTGCTCTTTACATTCATCTTCGTCTTCTTCCGAAATATTGTAATTGCGGAGATCTTTAATGATCGACGCTCGACCACTGTCATCCAGACTTTGTGTGTTAGGAATTAAAGATGCGACAGGAAGATGCAAGTTATTGGTCGATGTTTGATGCTTATAAGCTATTTCTGCTCCTGCCTCTACTTTGGATTTCGAGTTGTCAGGTACAGTCTCGATTACCACTTTTTTGGAAAAATCATTAATTTCAGTGTTTACAAAGAGAGAATCACTCGATTTGTCAGCTGCTTGGTTTTTGAAGTTCGTCTCCTCGGATTCAGCACAAGTAGTTAGTGAAGAAAAACTACGCGGTAAGGCAGAGAGAGGGTTGTTTACAACTATTGCAGGTTCTGACAGAGTGCGGCTATTTTGAGATCTTCGTTCTGTGGCGTTTTGCGACTCCAATTCGGCAATTTTTGAATTTTGTGCTTCGCTTTCGTTAAACTTTTCAACCGCTTCATCGATAAAGCTTGGAGGGGCTCTTTTATGAGCAACCTAAAAACGAAAAACAATCTCATGGCTCAGCATCGCTGAAAAGAGATGAAGCGAAAATATTCACCTTAACTTTGCCAATATACATCACTTCATATTGCTGAGAATTGGTTAAAATATTATCGAGTCCGGAACAGCTGCCCATTCTCATGAGCTGCTGTCCACTTTGTTGCACAATTTCTTTCGTCGCTTCTCGCATCGCCGTAAAAAGCTCCAAAATCTAAGAAAAGGAGGACAAAACTCATAAATAAAGTAGAAAATTTGTTGCTCAAAAAAAGCTTTGAGATCAATTGCCGATTCATCTGCGTATCTCTCAAAGCAAAATTAATGAAATTAAAGTGTTTAGCAACAACTTCGAAAAGATTTATTCACTTTATTTACTTGTTCAACATCAGATAAGACAAGCATGTGTTCACACGCTAAAAGTCGAATAATCGGTTAACTTTGGAGTTTCCTGATTTAGCAATTTTCGCTTTCAACCGCATAATGTGAAAATTTTCACACTTGTTCAAACATAACAAAAAGAGTATGGGCCTGATTCAATACACTTTAAGATAAAGCTTCATTGAGTGCCTAAACGAGTAAATGATAAAGCGTTTATGGATTATACAAACTTTTTTATAAGTTCAACATATTCGAGTGACAAAAGCGAAACGCTTCCAACACTGACTTGCTTTGTGAAAGTTAAAATTTCGTAAAATTAAAAGATCACATACTTTACCTACTCGTGGCGTTTTATTTCTCATCATCACTGCCGTGAAACAAAGAAATTACTAATCTGCTAAAATCGAAGTAAAAATTGAGAAACGAAAGCGTTTCGCTGCATTCGATATATTTGTTAACAATTGAGTGCGATATCACTTTGTTTCGACATTGAGAGCATTTTTCAGGGGAAAAAAATTGCACAATTGTGTTTTCATGTAAGATTACAGCTTTGTTTTTCACTTCTTCACATTTCGGATATTTCATTTTGTCCATTCGACACTGAAATGTTAAACAAATTCTCTAGTTTATCGCTGTGAGTTCATAAGCGAAAAAGTACACTCGTGGCCAGAATAATATGTATCTTATCAAGCTTTGAACTCAGATATGACAACAATTTATCGAGAAAATTT
>NCKU01000503.1:0-39834 GCA_003675995.1 Dinothrombium tinctorium | reverse complement strand
AAATCAGATTAAAAACATGTTAAAAACGTGTCTGCTAATGTTTAATGAAGAATTCATAAAGTAAGCATAAAAAATGTTTGAAATTGTGAAAATTTTTCGAGTAAAAGTAAAATTTATCGCTAAATTACGTTGAGATTTTATGTCGATTACTGTTATAAAAAATGGCCGCGCACACTGTCGTTGAATGTTTTTGTTTTTCAACAAAATATTATCTGTTATACAAATGATAAATTGGTGCAGAGTGATTGATGGAAAAATTATCGAAAGCATCTGCAAAATATGAGAAAGTTTTTATATTATAAACAAATAAAAAAACACTTCGAATGAAATCTTAATCGAAATTAAATTAACTTTCTATCTATGAACGAGATTTTCAAGTATAATTAAACAACGAACTGAAACAAAGATAGGCTTGGAAGCTTTGTTTAAACAAAAATCAGTTCAATCGTATACAATCATTAGTGTATACAAAATTCGAGGTGGAAATTTAATTAACGTGAAAAAATTGAATGAAATAAAACAAATTTTACTTTTAAATAATTAAGAGCATCACAAATAGCCAGAAGATTGAGCACATTGTCATTAAATTATAAAAATATGCAAAACATAAAGATAAAAGATTAAAAAATATTCCGTTTCAAGCGATCGACTCATTTTAACTGATAGAATTCAATTAAAACTTAGAGAGCTTAAACTTATTGGTCATATAATATTATGGTTGGATGACCAAAAGGGTTTATTTCATCTTTAAATAAATAAACAATTCTGCTTGTCATTTTTATTTTTTATTTTTGTTTCTTTCGTTATTCCAAATATTTGTAATTTACATCGACAAAACTTTGATAAAGCTTAAAAATCAAAAACGATGTTTATAAAAAATTTATGATTTATGTCTATCACGACAGAAAATTCCAAACTGTTTGATAAAAGTTTTTGGCTTATCACGGACATTTATAAAATATATTAAGCGTGTTTAGTTGAGAACAAGTTTTCACTTTATGTACTGGATTACATTCACTTTACTTTGACTTTCATAGGAAATAAAAAGAGAAAATTTTATTTAATACATTTTGAAATATCGCATTCAAACTAATGGCCAGTGATGCTATAGAGTTGCTCATTTTATTCAGAAAGACAAATAAGTTTTTGGCTAGTGCTATAGATAATTTGTTTTTGTCAATGAAAATCATACTTCAACTGATTTAATCGGAAATGTGTAATTATTGTGAAAATTTTATGGAAATCATTTATTTGCTTTACGCCAAAATGTATTACTGATTCAAAATAAAATGTTTTGATTATCAAGTTTATAATCGAAAGTGAGCTTCACTGCAAAGCAATTTTAAAGAGACGCTTTATTCATCTTGTGCTTTTCAGTTGAGTTAACTTTTCGACGATCGAAAAATCTTATTTTGAATCTCTAGTACATTTTTTTATCTATCAAACTTTCTTCTTCTAGTTTAATCGCCGGTTTTAACACGAAAAAAAACATAACTTAATGAGACAATATAAGCGAACTGCTAAAGTGAATGATTGAGGTTTCGATTGATCGCTCGCTCGCTGAAGTGTAGTAGTTCCTTCGTTTATTTTCACGCAAAAGATGTGTTTCTTCGTTCGAACGATCGCTACACTTTTCGTTTGTGTCTTCAATAAGAACGAGCAATTAGCTTTTAAGCATTAAAAGATTACGGCTGAAATCGGAACATCGCGAGCGACGAGAAAAAAAGATTTCACGAAAGACTAAAATAGAAGCGGACTCTTTGTTCAAATAAACGGATTATTATTATTATTATATTATTAATAGAATTAAACGTCTCAATGCGTTTTAAACATGAAATGAAAACAAATGCTTTAAGCTTCAATTCTTTAAACTGCTTAAATATTCTTTTTATTGCAAACTTTTACTTTAATTCTAAAAATTTAGATTGTTTTGTTTCGAATCGATATTTTTATGAAATTTTTTTTACTTTGATTGGATTTAACAATTTCAGATTTAGCAATTGAAATTGATTTTCATAAAAGGATTATAAGCACAGTAACCGTATTGTCCATTAATGACAAACATTATATTATGAGATTAAAGCTTTAATCTCTAAAATAATTCTTTCATAGTGTATTTTAAAAATAATCTGAAAAAGCTTATCAACACGAAAATTCATAGCTTTTCAGCGTTGGAGCGTATTTGAATAACAAAGAGAAGATTGAAAGAAATGAATAAAATGGGTGTAAATATCATCTTTACATTGAAAAGTTTTTGCGATCGTCTTTTGATTTTATTCTTGTTCGAACAAACGTTTTATTTGTTAGCATCGCTCCTTGTAATCTAATTGTGTTAGTTAAACATACAGCTGCGCTCAAACAAATACAATCAAATAAGCAAAAAGAGTTTGTAATGAATATTTATTTTGTTGCTTCTTTTCCACAAATTTTTTTTATTTTCACTTCTTCTCCGGCATCTCTAGAAGGGAATTTAGATCTGTGAAGCTTGTTATATGTTTTTTGTAACCGTTCAAGAAATTTTGAATTGAAATTTCTTTGAATCAAGCATTTACAATGCTCGCAAATTGATTCGATTACATATTTTTTGAAAGATTTATTTTTCAACGAATGGTGTTCGACAAATAAAAAGTTATTTCGGAGCCACACTTTTTTGTCAAAGTGATCGGAAATTTTTGCTCGCACTTTACTGGAATTGGTTTACTTTGATGAAAATTGACTGATGTCATTTTAACAAAAGCTTCTACGGCCCTGGATCACGTTTTTTGCTACTGCGGGTGTGGAGTAAAAGTTTAGCGAAGCAACAAAACAATAAAGTTAAAAACGTATAAAACATAAGTGCGTCCACAAATAAGCTTGACAGTAACAATACAGAAAATGCGCTCTTTAATGGCCGCTATTTTATATTTTGCTCAAAAATGTGGCCATAAAAACACTTGTTTATAAGAAAACTGGCAGCAAAGTAAAATACGAATTGATAATCGTTACGCTGGTTAGATAAGCTCTCTGGAAAAATCAGTTGCTTGTTTTGATCGTTCTTTTGTTTTATTAATACATTTATTTAAATAAAAAATTTAAAAGCTGTTTTATTGATTGGAGGTGTTTGGTATAATTTTAGGTTTTTAACAATTCTTATACATAAGAAAAACAACTCAAATTAGATAATTAAAAAATGATATGAAGAAATATCTAAATACAAAATGATTTTTAACTTTATTCATTTTGTTGTCAACATGAATTGTGTTTCATATTATCTAAGAGATAATTTTTAAAAGCCGCATGCTATACATTTTGATTATCTGCAATTAACTGATTGCAAAAGAAAAAAACTAAAAACTTGCATTTTTAATCATGTTGAACAAGTTAAGATTTATTATCAAAAACATACAGTCAAACACTTTATCTGACAAAAACCTTTATATTCATAGCACACCTATGCGAATATTAATTAATTTCATTGTTTATTTATTTTAGAAAATAACAAACCAAGTCAAAAGGAATAATTTATATTCTTTTGCTTTGATTTCCTATTCATTTTAAATGCATGTATAAGACTTTTTCACTGACATTATTAGCCTGATCTGTCTTATCATTACTGTTTTGAAAAAATCGTGTTTAAAAGTTTCGCCAAAGGCTAAGTAAGAAAAGTTTCAATAATGTTGTTAAAGTCGAGCTCTTGCAAGATATTTTCGCAGAACTTAGAGATAACAATTATGAAGATCTCTTTGAATCGACTAAAAGACGAACAGTTGAATAAATTAAACAAAGCGGATTTGCTTTTTACTTCTTCGTTCAATTTAATTAATATCAATCGAAATAATGACGATCCTCACTTTCTCCGAGTGTTCGTTGCTTAATTAGCTTGTTCTTTCTGCTTCTTTTTACCGATGTTTCTTTTAATTTATGAGCGCAAAGTTGTTTATTGATTTTTTCTCTCCTTTATATGAAAAATTGCAAGTTCAAAAAAAGCAGTGGAAAGTAGAGGAGCACGTCGATACGACCCGAAACTAATTTCATATTCATTTATGCGTCTGACTGTCTAAAACTAATTATAATAGCAGAGTATGCATCTCTTTCTCCCCTCTTTTTCTGCATTCATCCGCTTCTGATGTATTATTTGATTCGTACACATTCAACTGCGTTATTCGATTCTAATTGCGTAATCGCCATAAAAATTCATTTTTTTAAATAAAAAGCAAACGACGCTTTTTCCTCGTCTCTCCGTAGAGTCTAAAATGTGTGCATTGAAAAAAAATGCAAAAGTTTCGGTGAACAATGCAAATCTTACTTTTGGGAATACTCTCAGTGACATTGATTTGTGATCGACTTCGCTTTTCAATATTTTGAGTGAATACTGAATGTTAAACGCTTTGTTTTCGA
Source organism: Dinothrombium tinctorium (assembly GCA_003675995.1). NCBI lineage: Eukaryota > Metazoa > Arthropoda > Arachnida > Trombidiformes > Trombidiidae > Dinothrombium > Dinothrombium tinctorium. The sequence goes on along the minus strand of NCKU01000503.1, from coordinate 35,457 downwards.
ACAGATGGAAAATTAAATAAAAGCAGTCAGCCGTAAGTCAGAATAAGTGAATGGAGAAATTTAAAGTTTTTTCTAACTCCAACTTTTTTTCAAGTTTACAAAGGCAGTTTCGATTTTTTTGAACTGAATTTATATTTCAAAAAGTTAAGTGAATGCTTTGCATTGCTACATAGTGAATAACATTGAAGTCTTTGGCCCAAATTACATCTAAAAAATGTTTTTTCAATTTTAGTGCGCCAACTACATTAATAAATCATTTCTTTTAACACATAGAAAATAATTTTCATGGCAATCTTTTTGATTTTGCTGCAACTAACTACATTTAATGGAAACGACTCGATTTGCAATAAAAGATTGTTTTCCTCATTAGAGGATTCGTACTTTGGAGAAGTAAAACATTATGAAAACAAATCGATATTTAGATATGAGGATAATATCAAATTAAAACGGCAAAATGATAATTACTCTAATTATTTGAATCAACAAAGCAAAAATTTGTTGTATGTCACTGATTTGAGCTCTCTCTCAATACAAACATCAAATATGACAATTAAACAAATGATCAAAGCAAATAAGAAATATGCTTTTGTATTGAATGCAAAAATGAAACTTTAAAAACAGGTAATGCGAAAACTTTTCGTTTTTATTTGCTTGCATTACTTTCTAATCCGTACCAGAAGATTTGTTTTGTGTAATTATTAGAAAGCTTTTCATAATTAAATATTTTAATGAAAAAAAACGACAAAGAAAATAATCATTACCATCATCCTTTTTATCGCTTTTTTCTGCTTCGGTAAAAGTAAAAGATATTAAAAGTAAAAGATCTTTGAGGTTTTTATTCAGCCGCGATAGAAATGACTAAAAAGAATGCGTATGCTTAAAAGAAAAAGTTAAATAAATTTTGATCTCATTATTGCAAAAGTTTTTTTTATCCAGAGCTTTTCTTGGAATCATTATGTAATTCTTTGAAGCGAATTTTTGTTAGTTTCCGAGTCTGATGTGTTAGAGCGAGTTAATATATTAGTTAAACCGTTAGCAATCGATTGTAGAAACATTGAGTTAAGCAAGAATCTTTTTTTACTAATCAATCTTTGCTACTTCTAGCAATTCTAGACGCTTTTCACTAATCAAAATCAAAGAAAATATTTAAACACAAAAAATGAATTCTAACATTAACATAATAATTAAATGAATCGAGCCTATGAATTCAGCCGTTTTCCAAGATTTTCATATTTCAAAATTTTTAAACTGTAAATCTGCTGTGATTCTAACCATTTGAATTTTGGTGTACTGCATCAATAGTAGATAAAAAACTATTTGAGCTCTATTTTAAAACGAAAACAGCTCGAATCTTTGATTCCTCGTCCGAATTGGTGTTAAGTGTTGGTCCAAATGCTTAGAAAATATTCATACGCAATTCTATGCAAATGGATAAAATTTGAATTTTTAGTTTCATGTGATGTAATGCTAAATAAAAAACTTTACTCTCATCATTAAATGAATCATTAAAAATAGTAATTTTTATAATTTTACAAAAGAACAAAAAGAAAACAGAATAAAAAAAATGATGGAAAATGTCATATGGCGAATGCATAATTTACTTGTTTCAACCCTCTTCATCTTTAGTTTTTTTTTGACATTTCCGCATAATGCTGGAAACGATTTGAGATACTATGTCGCCTTGATACAACAATATTGTTATTATGTATTCGCTGAAACACATTGCTCTCGAGGGCCATATTGTTATTAATGATGGTTTTGATATTTGCGAAAACGAAAATGGTTATTTTCAACGATCAGAAAAAGAAATTACGCGAAAAACTATGCACATATGCTTTTTGCCTCGAAAAGTGTCAATTTTGTTTCACTCTTTTTTCACCTTCTTGTTCAGAAACATTTCGATCTCATTTCCGCGGTTGTGTATTACATTAATTGCTTCATGTTTGATTATGAATGTCCAGCAAAATGTTCAAATGTCATGAAACTTTATTCGCTATTGATAAAAGTTTATAGTGAAGTATTTCTTGAAACGATAGAGTTTATATAGGATAAAAAGACAAACATAATAAGGAAATTTAAAGAAAGAATCGAATGATAACGGCGCTCGTGCTGACAAAATTAAGCGCCAATTTTTGATTACATAGCGCTTAATTGAGCAGAAAAATTTTTCTTCCATCTATCATATCGGTTCTAAAGTTGACTTTCAAAAAAGTTGAGATCAATTTTAACGCTAAATTGAAGTGCTTCCTTCAATTTCATTTTCGACACGTCGTAAAGTCCGTTTACATAAAAAAGTAATTTATTCGCTCTCATTTGAAAAAAAAGATTAGTCGCAAAAATTTAAATAAATCGATTGCCGAGAAAAGTTTAACAAATGATGGCTTATAAATATTTTGTCAATAAAAAAAATGAACGCCTCATTTAACCGAAAGTGGAAGCAAAATTTTTTTTAAAAAATCAATGAAGTAAAAGGTTATCGCTCGCTGGACGGTCTATAAAAGTTCTCAAAACTATGGTACACTTGAAATCATAAAATTTTAGTCGCCTTTATGGCGAAAACGTTTTCCGCTTTTCGCTTGACGACTTATCGTTTGAAGACTACATTAAACCCCGACACTTGTGTGTTGTACGCCAGAATGTTGCTACAAAACTTTAATGATCTTGTGCTCTCAGAGAAATAATTTATATTTCATAAAATTAAGTGTGTGTTCAGTTAAGAGCAAAAAGCAGAGCTTTTGTTTAAAATTGTTTCTGCTGATAATGAAGCACTTGTTTCAAATATAATTAAAGATGCATCGAGAGATTGAAACAATGGAGCAGAGAAAGCAGAAGCTTAGATAAGGAGGAGTTGCACATTGATTTCCCAATTTGATCATCAATCGTTAAGTGTGACATATGAATTTCTACCTTCCAATTGGTATAATAAATTTCGATCTCAATTAAAGTTGTGTCAGTGATTTCGCTGCATTCATTGATTTTCTGCTTATGGCAAATGCTGAATCTATACGTTTTCAGACCCGCTAGAAAATGAGTAATACATTCAGTTCGGAGCGTGCAATTTTTCATAAGAGAGACTCTTTTGATAATATAAAAAATTTGTACATTTAGTACATTCAGATCATTTAGAGTCTTACACGAGTTATCTGGCCAATAATGTTTCTTACAACGTAAAAACGCTGTTGTCAAAATGTATTGTTTTTCAATTAAGTATTCTGTGTTTTCGTTACGTTTCTCGTGTTGCGAGACATCGATCATTTTTGTAATGATCATTCAAGAAAAGTAAAAGAACGATTTTCGCAGCTCGTAAAAGCGAAGAAAAAATAAGATAAATAAAAGCGCTTAAATCCTGGTCGTTTGCAATAAATGTTCAATTTTGTGAACAGTGCTTTACGACCAAAGAAAAAATGTTGTACCCGCTAAGTTTTTTTTTCTCGTACCCATTCTCCTAATACAAATCGCGTACTGCAAGTACAACTACTTGCATTGAATATTTGTCTACAACTCGATCGCTTGAGCGATAATGAAAGCTTTGCTGTAAAAACGCGACAAAAATAATAAATACCAACATTTTCGGTCGTTGAATAAATCCAGGCAAAAATGTGTATTATTTGAAACACTGCATCGCTCAACACTTGTAAACATTATCGTAAAAAATTATGATAAGAGGATTTAGATTTATAGCTTTCGCAAAAAACTATTATTCCTTTAAAGCTTGCGTTGGTTTTTGTTAAAATGATAAGCATTTTCATGTAAAATATTTTCATCGACGAATTTTCAGTTGTAGATGATCGCTTCAATTGAAAAGTAGATTTATATTGACCAGTGTAGTTAGATTTCAGTATTAACCATATTGTGTTTGCAAAACTCGATTTGTAGATAAATAATTGTTTTCAGCTTTCTGCAAGCGAAACTCGGTAATTGCTTTCTACATTATGTAGAATTGCTTTTTTAACGTTTTCTTGTTCAACAATGACACTTTGCAATCTAACGTGAAAACGCTGACACTTGATATCAGAAAAGAAAGCTTTAGAAGCATTCTAATCCTAAAAGTTAACTTGAAGAAACAAAATAAAAGCTTTTTATACAAGAATAGAATCATAAAAATTTCACACTCTTTAGCAGTCGAGATGTAGTTAAAAGTTTCGCTCACTTATTTTCTTCATTCGCAGTGCTCGAGTTAAAAGTGCTATCAAATTGAAGTGTTTGTGCAGAATGTGCGAAGCTTTTCTTCTTTAAATAAATAATGATGCAGAATCAAAAAGAAACTGTTTTCGTTAACTTCGATGCTTAATTAAAGGCGTGAATAATTAATGTGAAGTACGCAATTAGCATTTTAAATAGCATTGAAATTGGCAATTTTTGTAGCTGATAAAGCGAATGCAAAGCTCAGCATTTTTGTGTGTGGAAGCGAAACAAAATTCGGGAATTGATTTTTTAAAAGCTTCTCTGTGTGTTTTTTCAAAAGTGTGTATTTTCACTTTTCACTCCTATTTTCGAGCTCTGTGCGTTCTTAAGTTTCTTTACATTTTGCGCTTCTCTTTTTATTCGAGTCTAAATTGAAGGAATAAAATTGAAATCGAAATTTCAATTTGCAAACTTTCTCATCGCTTATTTACTTTTTTCAGTCTGAGTAGAATAAATAAGCATTAAACCTCAATGATAAATTATCGCAATTTATGTTCTCAATTCTTTCGCTTATTTCACTTTTCATAAAACAATTGCCGTTTTATTATTTTCACGAAACGAAGTGTGCTTAATATAGCTGAGAAATGGTTTGCAAATAAAATTTGCATTTTCAATGGAGTGAGAAGAAGAAAATTCAATATCGTTGTTATGTGAAAGCGAAAAAAAGTTTTCGCCGCTAAAAAAAAAACTTTTACAAAACTTAACTTTGATGCAATTGTTCGCGTTGAAAGCGGAGCTTCGAAAATGTGCGCGAGAAAAGTAATATGCATTTAGCAGCGAATATTTCGCGTTTAATTTGCGAGAAAAGAAAAGATGGCAAAAAGATATTAGAGCCGTGCGACACACTCGGCACAAAAGTGCTGCGCTGCAACATGTGTTCATATTTCGATCCACTCTGAAATTCAAGCTCTCGAACCCGCGCGCTAATGTCAAACTCAGCTGTCGCTTTATTTGCTGTAAATGTCAAATTAATATATCGAATTTTTCTACGAAGCAATTTAACGCCGAAATCGATTTCGCTGATTTACTGCTTTCATTCTTTTCTCTTTCGCTTCTGAATTCTTCGTAATTGGTGTTTAATCGATGCAAAAGTTTTCTTTTAACACTCGTAGTTTTTTGAGCTTTTTGAAATTTTTTTTTGAAGCGATGATTTATTGCTTTGAGTATTTAGCGTAGAACTCGTGAAGAGAAAGTTTTTTATAAATCAAATTATCAAAAAATCTGAAAGAATTTATTATTAAAATCTTTATTTAATTTAATGCATTTCGTATGTATAGTTTAGCTCAGTAGAGAATCTCAAACTATCAAATATATTCAATTGTTGAACACATTTGACAGCAGCTTCAAGCTCTTTGATAACGTGAATATGCGTCTCACTTCTGTGTTTAGTTTAAAATTAATCAACACCTTCTTGACGATGGGCTGACGCTAACGTTATTAATGCGAAAGAACTTTAAGTCGGCAACAAGGAGGGAGGTGACTAAAATTAGAAGATTGAAAATAGTACATCATGATGAATTAGTAAAGAATGCAATAAATTTTGTATTGTAAATATTATTCGATTACATACGCTCGACATCTAACAAACTTTTTCTCGAACACAAATCATTCTTAAGTTCAAGTGAAGTTCGTTAACAAATTAAGCGTCTTAGGCTGTATCCGCACTAGCGAGCGATCTGCAAATCTAAGTTGAATGAAAAATCGGACAAAATGTTTTCGTTGTAATTATGATATGTTTATTGATGATTTACAAAAAGCGAAAATAAATAGTCAAAATAAGAAAACGTGTTTATCATCTTTTGTCTAATTCGCATTTATGGCTGCTAAGATTGTCGTATTAATACATGCGGTAAATGTTGGATACTCAGTATTTAGCGAGAGATTAAATTACACAATAAAATTATACTTTTTACAATGTTTTTAAGCTTTTAACGGCCGTTTTCCTTTCTGTTTCGTTCGCTTTTGATTAAATTAAAATATTGATGCAAGTTGATTACTTCATATACGAAACTTTAGATGTTCTTCAGTTTATTAATTTGCGTTGTCGTTCCTTTCTTCAGCAGCTATTTACATTGAATGAGTTTAATGCTTTAAAATTGCATTTATAGTAATCAGAAATATCTGCTAATTCGAATGGATTTACTACAATGTTGTGACCGTTCGCAAGTGGCGTCTGGGTATTACGACTGAACTTTTCAGGAAGTTCATCGCCGCGCTGTAAAAAGAATCTTTCAAATAATTTTCATATTCAAAGATTAGATGTTCAAGATTTGTACCTCGTTGATTGATTGCGGAAAGAACGATTTGTATTGATACGAAGATGTTTTCAGATTTGCGGAAGTTTGCGACGGATGCGAACCGCTTTCCAAAGAAGAATTGCTTAGCGTCGGATGGAAAGCGTGTTGTTTGCTTCGATTAAACTTTTTACTTCCACTCGTAATCGATATGCCGTAAATATCACTGCCGGAATCATTTTCACCACTTTGAGAATAAGCATCTGGCGTTTCACTTAGAATTAAACGATCGCTAGAATTGTCTGTACACGCATTGTAATTCTGCTTTCGCTCCTGCTTCTTTCGCTGATCTCGTTTCGTAACTTTCATTTTCAAGTTTTCGCTCGGATCGGGACTCGCTCGATGCTGATATGAATTCATCATCAATGTGGTCGTTGCATAGGGCTCGGTCAGTGCACTTTCTTTCTTTCCGAATGTGACCATACTGTGATCGTCCACTTCGGCGTAGTAGAAGTCATCACAGATTAAACCGTAGTTAGGAATAGAAGTATGGTTACAAAATTGCTTATTTACACTCTCGTCGGTTGCCGGTTTTGTTGCATTTCTCTCTTTGCTTTCAGCGACCCACGAGTATTTTGTCGCTATTCCGTTCATCGCATTCAGACCATACTTTTCTACTTCGTCACATTTATTCAATTGTACTGTTATATAGGTTCCCACTGCTTTCTTCCATTGAAGATGTCTGCGCGCGACAACCATTAAAATCAATGAAGATAAGACAAACATGAATACGATCACACCGAATATGAATAGCGGTTCTTTGGTTATGCTTTGAAACGAAGAAATTTTGAACACATTTGGCACGATTTCACGTTTCGAAATGTACGTATAGCTGTAACCAGGATTCATTTTCAAAGGAACTGGCGGAGTAAATGGTCCGTACCCGATTGAGGTACTCGCCGCAACGCTGATATTGTATTCGAGGAAAGCCGTCAAATTCGACAAAAGTAATCGCGTGCTTGTTGCGTTTACATTGATTTCGTTTTTGAATGAATAATTCGTCGCTTCGATTCTAACTTTGTAACCTTTCAAAACACCGTTCAACTCTTGCGCTCGCAATGGAGACCAAGAAAGTTCAGCGCAGGAGGCATTTATTACTTTAAGATAAAGATTGTCAGGTGAAGCCGATGGTTTATCTTCTAATGTTTGTACTGATCTAAGGTTGCTCGGTGGACCTTTTAAATTTTTATAGTACGGTATAAGAAAAAATTCGTACACTGTGTGTGGTTTTAAGTCGGATATCGTGTACCACAATGTGTTTCTATCTTCAATTGTGATTTGACTATAGTCGTGATGGTCAGTATCGTTTAAGCTTTTTAGTCTTATGAAAATACCATCGAGCAGCACAGCATCTTTCACATCCCACACCAACTTCACGCTGGTTGCGTTTATTGCGCGGACATCTTCGAGTGTAACAGAGCCGCGATTTAAAACCGATCGAATTTCGTCTAATTCTCGACTAAAGTGATGAGTCGAGCTGTGAGTATAATATTCGTCCGAAGGCACACTCGGATATCCCAAGCATTGCTTGTTCTCCGCACGCACAACGAATACATAGCAAGTTTGTGGCTTTAAATTGTGCACAGTATATGTTTCTTCACTCACTCGCTTTGCTGCAACACTCCATCGATTTGGTGCATAGCTGCTATAATATTCGATTGTAAATCCAATCAGATTACGTGAGTTCTCCGCTTTTTTCCACGAGAGTGTTATCGCATTTTCGGTTACATTCAACGCGATTGGTTTCGATGGTGAGGCCGGACAATTGGCAGGATCCGATTTCTTGTGAAAGCCCATTTTCGCATCGATCGACGTTTTGACTGAAACCGTACCACTCCATTTACTCTCGCCATTCTCGTTGCGAGCGATGCATGTATAATCGCCCGAGTCCGATGATTTGATTCCTTGATCGAGGGAGAAAAAAATATTTGCGATGTAAATTTTAGCTTATCTCATCTTTTAGCTTATTTAGATAATGTCGCTCGAATGACTTTCTTTATACAAATTTGATTTCCACCTCGATATCCAATCGCTTTTCTGTTATGAATTGTCGATTTCAATTTTAAAAAATACGAATTTTCGATTTTATGTTTTTGAAATTTCGTATCGATGTCGAAAAAAAAACTCATTTATTAATCATTTAATCTTGATCTTAACCCTGAGTTTATGCTCTCACGAAATGAATATGATTTTTATTATGCTTTGCATAAGAAACTATAGAACAAAAAGTATGGCAAATTCGTATGCAACATGTTTTATGTATGTCATTGTACGTATGCAATAGAAAACTTACCATCGATTTGAAGACTCCCAGAATCTAGGACGACAAAATGCGGCTCTTGAGATGGTATAGGCTTTTCATTGAGAAACCATTTGACTATAGCAGGCGTCATTGGCGATACATCGCACGGCATTATCACCATACTGTCTTCCGACAATGTTTGATCAAATGGACCGATGCGTATTATCGGTGGTGGCAGCGAAGGCATACCAATTACAGTTAAATACGCTTTGCCAATTACAGATCCAATAACAGATACAGCCGAGCAGAAATAGTATCCCTGATCTTCCTTTTGAACTCCATTTATAACCAAAGTTCCCTCTTCTGTAACCGAAAATCTGCGGTACGATTTACCAGGAAACATAAGCATTTCATTCCCTTCTCTGCTCCAAAACATCGATGGACTCGGCTTTCCACTTGCGACACAATCTATTCTGGCCTCGCTGTTAATAGGCACGTTAACATTTTCGGGGGAAATGAGAAACTGCGGACGTGCTGTGCAAGAAAATAAAAACAATAATAATTTATTGATGATACCGTTTATGGCAGATTCACTTTACTCGCGATCTTTTCTTGCAAAATTGATGAGAATTTACGACTTACTATGCACGGTAAGCGTCGCAGATGTAAGCGATGCACCACCTTGATTCTCAGCTTCACAAGTATAAACCCCCTCGTCGGCTACTGTGACACGTTTAATCCTCAGACTTTTATCATCTCTGATCTCCGTTCTTTAGAAAATCGTGTTGCCGAGAAAATAAAGCCAAAAGTGAGTTTATATGTTTAGCAGCTAACGCCTCTTCATTCATTTTTCCCTTCTCACCTTCCGATCGGAATTTTTCCATCTTTCTTCATCCACGTAATGGTAGGGTTCGGATCTCCATTCGCTTTGCATGTGAATTCGATCGTTTCGTCGGCTAAAGCTGTCACATCCGTCGGAGTTTTAGTAAAATATGGCTTCACTGTCATAAAACAACGGAAAAAGGAAACGAATGCAGCTTTAATTCTTTTTTTTCGGTGTCCAGAGTATTTGAGTTTGCAAATTCATTTATAGACAACATACCTAAAACATTCAGTAAAGCTGGTGGCGATTCGCGTATAGCGACTATATTCTCAGCCACACACACATATCGGCCCTTGTCGGTTGGACGGACTTCGATTATTTTCAAATCACCTTTTCCGAGTAATCGAACACGACTTGTGCCAAGATTAATCAATTTACCGTCTTTTTTCCACGAGACTACCGGTTCCGGATTACCCCGCGGAGGTGTACACTCGAGTATCGCTGTATCGCCAGCAACTACGCCCAAACTTTTTGGTATAATTTTAAATTCTTCACGAAAAACTGCAACAAATTAAGAAAATATTTCTAGTTTTGAGCGAGCGTTGTAAATCTCTTTTTTGAAATCAATGAAGGCAGTAAACATCTTTTGGTTTGTAAGCAGAGATTTGAGAACACGAACGGAAAGTAGTGTATCGATATAAATCATGTTATGCGGCGAATGCGAGTAGTGCGAAACATAATAAAGCCGGAATATATACAACATAAATCTGCTGCGCTTCGCTTCATCGGATATTCGCCGTTATTTTCATTATGTGACTTATGTAACAAAGTTTTTCACTTAAACTTTTAGCTGTCACGAAGCTTTATCCGCTTTATTTTTCACCGAGTTTATTTGAATCTGCGGTTTATCCGCTGTGTATATGCTTCTTGCGCTCATGAATCATAGATGCAATGAGAAGTTTTCTGCGATAGAGATTGCGAATGAAGAAGATATATACTTCTTCTTTCTTTCTTTCTTTCTTCACGCATCTTCACATTTCGCTCTCTTTCTCTCTCTCACGTCTCGCACACACACATCTCGTGTCACAGCTATGAAACTCTTCAACAGCGGATTATTTTGCGATCAATCACTTGCGGATCAATCTCTAAAAGCAATAACGTTGAGCCGCTCAACCTCTCTTCTCTACATTTCTCATCTATGATTTTGAGTTGATCTTTTTTTTTCTTTCTTAGCGATTGATTTTATATTCAAAAGCATTTCATGGATCAGCAAGAAGAAGCGAAAAACGCCATGCAAATTAATCTCATCTCGCATTCCGCACTTATTCACTTTAATTAGCTTCATTATTTATCTAAACTTTATAATCGCTTTAAAGATAAAATAGCTTGAAATAGAGTAGAAAAACGATGATCACAATCAATAGATGAAGAGATAAGTGAGCTTAAATTGAAAATTTTGCTCAAAACTAAAAAACCATTTTGAGCACAAAACAAACGCACATTCTTGAAAAGTAAAGAAGCTTCTGAAATACTCTCAGTTTAGAAAAAAAATTCTTTTGTACATTGCTTTTAAAAACTTATTCTAAATTCGTTTCTTTTTGTAAGCTTTTGCGAAAAAAATACTTCAAATAAAAAACAAGCGAAACGCAATGAAAAATTTAAATAGTTTTCTTTCGAAAAAGATTGCGCAAAGTTATAATAAAAAAATTAAGTTTTACGATGTTCGAGCTCTCTTTGACCGTAATTGCACTCATTAAACACTATTACTTTATTTTCGTTTTCCTCCACTTGTTTGCTCTATATATAGCTTACTTCTTTGCTTGTAGTATTCTTTTGTTCATGCTTAGACAAAAGAGATAGACGCCAAAAGTGTTTTAACCTTTTTTTCATAAGAATAATTCAACTCTTCTTCACTTGTGTCGTTACGCTTTTTCAAGAATGCTGACAGAAGAGATTTGATGGAAGGTAAGGAAAAAAGAGAAAAATTTTAAATATTTAGTCTATTTAGTCAATGCTTAAAAAGCGAGTTGGCTTAATAAGAGAAGAGAAAAAATGAAAAAGAAATCAATTAGAACTAATTCAATGCTCGCGTATTGAGAAAATGAAAATTATTTACAAATAAATTTTGCATATTTCTTAAAAGGACCCAATGGTAGAATAGCTTTTTAGCTAAATTGATTATCCTTAAATAAATAAATTTGATCAATTTTATATACTCTAAATAAAATTGAATTTAACTTTACATTGCATAACATGAATGTAAATAAATTTGTTTTATAAAAGTAACAGAAAAACTCTTAATCGTTAATATTGAATAAGTTTTGGTTTTTCTCAGTGTGAGCTTGAAGTTGAGTGAAAGCAAGCAACTCGCTTCATAAATATAATCAGTGCGATCTTCAGCGATGCTTGAAATGAAAGTCATGTTTTTTGAAAAGAAGTTGTTTTGTCTGCTTTCTTAAATATGAAACAAGTTTTTAAGAGTAAAAACTCAAATCAAATAGCAATTGATTATACAATTCAAAATTCTGTTAAAAAGTGAACTAAAAATTTTGAACTCGAAAATAATCTCTTTTTTGGAAATTATTTGAATATTTAAAAGGTTTTTTATTTTCTCGCTTTTGGTAATATTCACATTTGTCAGTAAAATTGTGAGTTTTTAAAATGCTAAAACGAAAGTTTTTAAATCAGCTTAAAACACTTGTGAAAAAATAAATTTTTAATACCAGCAGTTAGAATTGCAGGATTTAAAACTGAAACTTTGCCTCTTCCTTTTTTCGTGAGCTTTTAAATTTAATTTAAGAGCATCTAATTCATTTTGTTTCGCCATTCTTTTATTTTTGCATTCATTGTATCGTATTTCATTTTACTATTAATAGTAAAATGGACAAGCGAAATCGGCTTTAAGAGCTTTAAGTGCTATTTTTCGATATCTTCATGGAAGTTGAATCTTATGTAAGAATTACTAACATAAACTCGCAACAAAATGAAATTTTTATTTATGATTTCTATCAAACTTATTTTTAGCTTGTCTGGCTAAAAAGTTATTAAATTCAAATATTCTGTTGCGGGCACTTTTAAATTTATGCTCGTAGGATTGATATTATCTCAGATAGGTAATGTTTAGATGAGAGTATTACGTTTTAAAGAAATTTGAAGTATGAAGACTTCATTTTTAATTTTGATTGCATTTAATTTCAATAAATATTTTTTAATTTGAAAATGTCTATCAAATGAAATTAAAACACAATTTTTAAAGTGCTCTTCAAATTTTTTTAACGATAGGTCGGCACTGATAAGTCGATTGTTGCTATTATTGTTTCTTCCATTTTCAGATACGTTTTTCTGCGAGCGATAAGCAAAAGTTAAGAAGAGAAAATTTTCAATCTAAAAAAGGTTGCATTTAATGGATTCTTCGCGTAAAACTGTGAAACGTTCAAATACTGTCAAGCACGCATACAATGAAACTCGGTGTTATAAAAAAGTGATATTGCTAATAGATTTCAGAAGAAACTTAGCATTTAATGGTCCCGTTTGTCCTTTTTTTATCATCATCGAGCCATTCAATAACGACTCGAGTGTTCACGCGATATTTTCTGTCTGCTAACGATGCTTTACAAGTTTGTAAGCAAATTAAGTTTTTTATTCTTTTCACTCTTTTGCCGCTTTAATATTTCTTTTCATTTACTGTTAAATTCAAACTTTTAACATTTATTTTTCAAAGCAACTATAATTAAAGAAGTGAGTGTAATAACAGAAACCAAAGTGTTCGATAGAAAAAGAGGAAGAAGATAAAGTGAAAGCGAAAATTTCCTTTTACTTGTATTCACATAAACACATCAAAAGCAGAAAAAAAAGTATTTCGACAAAAGAGGCTTTTGTTTTAAAGCATAGAAGTGCATATAACTAATGCATGAAGCTAATGTTAAACATATTAAATGAATAGCAATTCTATTTCGCCTCTTTTTCTAGCTAAAAATGGCGAATGAATGCATCTGCGGCGAAAGAAGCGCTCGGTTTATGAGTCTCAAGGGTTTCTATTTCACATCTGAAGTAACTAGTTTTAAATTCACTAAATTCTGTTTTCTGTTCTTTATAAAAAAAGAAACCGCGTACGCATAAATTTTTACTCATTATGAGCAGCACATTGAATAATTTTTAACTCAAGCTTACAGGTATTACAAACAGAAGCAGAAAATTAAGTGAAAATGTGTATTCAATATTAAGCTAGAATTTCAATTTCTCGCCGAGAATTAATGAATGCATATTTTCGGCTTTTCACTGCGTAAAATTCTAAACTTCACTCATTACTCTTAGCGCGGAATAAATAATATAGAGCAAATCGATCACATATGCTAAAAACGTATTACTGTCGAGAATATATTTTGTTATTATGCAATTACGCTGAAATTAAAAGTTCGATAAAGATAAGATAGCAACCCGTACACAGTTTCATATTATTTTCTTTGTTCATATTGTGCAAGGAATAGGAGAAGGAAGAGGAAAAGATTTCAAACTCTTTTCTTTTTTGCGCAAAACGATTTTTTTTCGCATAATACAAAAAAAGCTTTCTTCAAAAAGCCTTAAGTGATCGTTTTGTAAATTACATTTCGCTATATCACTCGTTTTACTTATGTGTTTGTAAAAAGAAAAGTCATTTGTAAAGTGTCTGAATAGAAAACGAACTCATTTATAAATATGTAAGTTTAACATATTCATAACTTTATGAATTAAATGAATACAAGTGCTCGCGTTTTACACATTCGTGTTTAGCGAATTTTGCGGCGAGGAAAGAAGAAACACAAAAAGAATGAGAGAGATTAAATTAACTCTAGCTGCAAATGAAAAATTGATTGCACTAATTAAGCGAGATATTAACCTCTTTTAAGCGAAAGAGAAAGTAAATCGTGCAAACCGCATATCGTTTTTCCGTTCGCTTTTTTTTGTTGATGATTTCGTTTTCTCGCTTATGATAACTATTCGTAAACGTGAAGAAAAGAAGAATAATTCATACGATATTTGCACAGTTATTAACAGTGTTGCAATCATCGAAATTACGATCGCACACTTCGTGATACATATAACAATTCGCTTTACATTTGTATGTTGTACGCGTACTATAAAAGCGAGTGCTGAATGTGTATTTATGTTGCTTTTAATAAGAACGAACTTAATATAAACAGCCATAAATAATAAACAGGCTGAGGAGAGATGCATTTGTTTTTTGAGCGCAAATAATTTCAATTTAAAGCTTTATTCACTAGATGCGTGATTTGTGTTATTTTTAATGCAAAACGCAATCAAAATGCGTTTTTCTTGTTAAGATAAAAGCAACACCACATTTCGCCTCGGGCTCTTTCTTCTCTATGAATTTCGCTCCATTTCATTTATTGATCGCTTTTCTTTAAAAAACTTTTTTTTATATTAAAGTTCTAATCTTTTCTTCATTCGAAAAAGCGCCGAAAAGTTCAATAAACATCAAGATGAAACGAGTTTGTATTTTTAGCGCATTTCGTGTAAAGTATATACGAAATAAAGCGTTACGGTGAGCGACAAAAGAATGCGATGAGAAAGTTGCGCTTGTTTTTCGGCGAAATGCGAAGAAAAGCGCGAGATAAGAAGCGATAAAATGAGAGAAGATATAAAAACGAGCAGAATTTATGTAATGAAGCGAATGCGTGAGCAAAAAACGCGAGTTACAAGGCAATGTGAATATTACTCACAGGCAATAGTAAGCGATGCGTTGCGACTTCGAGCCTTTCCAACTTCATTACGCGCCACGCACCAATAAACGCCGGTATCCGCTTCGCGTTTGTTGTGAATAACGTGCAAGAAAAACAGAGATCCGTCCGGAAGCATCATACGATTGCCGGTGTTTCGCACCTTTTCACCGTCTTTATACCATTCGATCGTAGGCGATGGATTGCCGTCCGCTTTACAGTTTAGCGTAGTCGGCTCGTGCCGTCGAACCACCACATCGGTCGGGTGCTCGGTGATTCGCGGTGGCTTGAGGTTAGCTGCGAAACGATTAAAACATTTTTAAGCGAGATTTTCGACAAGTTTTCTCTTGTGTTTAGAGCCCCTTAAAGAGCACTTCACTGCATTGTTTCGCATTTTGATCGAAATTTTAGCGAACGCAAAATAAACTCAACGTTTGCGTGACTTTTTTCTCGAGAATTTCAACTTTTTTTAGACAATTTATCTTCGAGAAGACGCGTTTAAAACACGGCGAACGAAGACAAATATTCAGCGAGCAAAAAAATAGGCTCTGTAAATAATATTTGCTCCGAACGATGTTTAAACTCAAGCCTTTGAATTGATCGCTCGAAATTTACTTTTCAAGCGAATGTTTCTTTTGAAGAAGACATCTAATCAACGGCTACAAAAAGCTCGATGTTAAAAATCGATTTTTGAAGTAAAGCGAGAATCGCTTACTGTTTAGCTCTAACGCGGCATACTTCCTCTAGCAATAACTAGCTGCTAAACAAAATAGTTTTGTTATTTTTGAACTTAAGCACGCATACATAGTCAAACATAGTCATTGTAACGGAATGTCTCATTATGAACGAGATTATAATTTAAAGTACAAATAAAATCTTTGTTTTTAATAAGATTTTGATTGATTTAGTTTTCGAACCAAAGTTTGCTCTTTTTGAAATAATTCGAAAAGAAACATTCAAAGTAAATGTTCGCTTTTTAGCCGAGAAAATTGTGAAAATTGTGATGCGACATTCAAATCATTTGAGTAATAATGCGAAAAAGAAAGCAAATGCAGTAAGCGCCGTGCTTCTTTCGTTTTTAATAAAAAGGAAACAAAGAGATGAAAAACTCAAATGTTAAAAATAATGAAAGAAAAAGAAAATAGTGGCAAATAAGCACGTTAAAAATTTAAAGTGTCGTCTTTTTAATAAATTTTAACTGCTGATTTTTGAGCGGCTGACAGTTAAACAGAAAGTTGCTTTTGGTGAACGCTATGCTCTATTCTGACCTGAAAAAGCTGAACATTTTTTGTGATATCGTATTAATATTCTGAGCGTCAAAAATAATCATAAATATAAACACTGTTTTTCATAAAGAACAATTTGGATGCTATTAATTCTGAAGTGACGCCAGCAAATGTGCGTTGACGCTTTTTCACAGAAGCGTTTTGTGTTTGACTCATTTTTTCGCAATTTTTCGCTATTTTCAGTGTAAAATTGAAAGTTTTCGCAAAATCAAACTGCCAATATACACAAACAAGCCCAGAGGCTTTTCGAGTGCGGTGTATTGTATTTTTAAGTGAAATGAAAATTTTCGCCGTATTTTCAATTATGTCAAAAAATTGAACATGAAAATCAATGCGAGCGTTCGCAGCTTTGTGTGTATACATTTGGCATTCATGTGCGCTAAATTATAGAACGGTGCACGCTGCGCCCGTTTTGCGCTGACGACGAGGCCATAATTAGTTGGTGTGTACGGCTCTTTGCGCCGAAATAATTACAGCTTGTTTCATTTCGAACGCACGAACGCTGTATTTACGAAAGGCGCTCGGCTGAATTTAATCATTTGTTAAAAACTGCACTTCAAACGCATGGAAACACGGGCTCGGAAAAGCAAAATATGACCAAGTCGCACTTTTGCGACGATTTCTGATTTTCTCGATTTGCGAAAGAAGTTTCGCAATAAAAAAAACTCTTAAGCCATCATCGTTCACTCACACTTCAGCATCATGAAGTAATAAAGAAACACAGACTCTCAAAGAAAAAGCGAAAGCAAATGTGAGCGCCAAAGCAAAAGTGTTAATCCTTTTTCTTGCTGCTCGCGAGCCCCGCAGGATATAGAAATAAAATTGAAACCGCAAACCGAAAAGAATCATTTCACGGAGGATAAATCGACGTCTTTTTTGCCATTCTTGTGCTCTGGCAAAAAGTGAGCTTCTTTTTGCTTTCTATGTGTCCGCTGCTAAAAATCTCGGAAATAAATTAAATCTAGATTTGCGCTTTGCGCTCAGCTTCAGCGGAGAGAGAGAGAGCGAAACACGAAATTGTTGCTGCCGCTTGTGTGTATGTCTCGAGAAATCAAACGCAATATTCGGCGAGAGAATTGTCTGATTGAGAAAGAGAGTGAGCGAGATGTCAGAATAGAAAGCTCGAGTTCGAGTTCGAATTACAGTAAAATGCGCAAAAAATCAATGAGAACGAACGCAGTACAATAAGCGGCAATGAGCAGCGCGGCCTGAAAAGATCACTTGTAGTTTATGTGATCTTTTCCTCTGTTCTCGCCCTTTTTATCTCGACGTACGATTTCGTTATTTGCGAAACTGTAGTCAATACAAAAGAAATGTGCGCAACATTTTAGCGAACAGAGAAGTGAAGCTAGTCGATTCTCGAGAAAACATAGTTCGGGCGTTCCTCATTCTTCACACATCAAACGTTTCGCTATTTCGCTTTTGCTTTGCTCTGAATTCCGAAAACGATACGTGACAATGTTTGGCTTTCTTCTTTGGCCACACATACTTTCCGATTCGGTAATCTATTCTTGCTCAATTCTAAGCCTATCACACTGGATTCACTGACATCTCTTTTTGTTCATAAACAAATTCACATTCGTTTGAAATCAATGTCAACTAGACGCTTCTTGTAAGTGAAGCGAACGATTTCGCACAAACACAAGCAAGCAGTTCGAATGTAAAATTGTGACCAAATTGGTAAAGAACACTTAAAGTGCATGAAGTGCGTCGGAAGCCACGAAAAAGTACGTGATTTGCATGCTTAATTACACATTAAAACTTTTTTTTGAAAGTTTTTTCGCACCGAAAGGGTAGAAACTTTTGCATTTCGTAATGAGTACCGTTTTTAATGAGAGTAAATCGTGCTTTGATTGCGAAAAAAATAAAGATTCGAAAGCAAGAGAGAAAACAAAAGCATTCGAGAAACTTTTTGGTTAGTAAACAAGCGAAAACGTCGAGAGATGAGCAGGGAAAATACATTTGCTTTTCACCCTGCTCAATTGTAAAAGCATTGATAGTTGGTGGTGAGTCGTATTCATCTCTTGCTTTATTCAAACCACTTTTGGCTTTGCAGTGTTGTCGGCTGTAAATCGATGTATAACATTGTACCGTTCATTCACTCATTTTCTTGAATTGATATTGCTTTTGTGCTTTCTTCTCGTGTTAACAAAAAGGAAGCGAAGAACGCTAATATTTTTGCGAGTTAATCAAGCGGAAAGTGCGCGCTTTCAAAGGTAAAGACATTCGATGTGCGAGCTTTAAAAGCGAGTGCGAGAGAGGAGGGAGCCGCCTGCCTGATGGTGAGAAGCGATGATTTTTTTTTCGTGGCACCAGCGTTTTGAAAAACGAAACAATGGAGAAAAAAGAGAGGAGGAAAACGCTTGCTGTGCTTATTTATACAAAAGTTTTTAAAGAGAATTTCATACAATATTTTAGCCTCAACTTATAAAACACGCAACATGGCAATAAAGCGAGAGAACTTTTCTCGTTTCTAGCTTTTACTGTTTGAAATAAGAGCGAAAGAAAGAAGCGAGAAGTGTTTACGAGAGTCAACACACATAAACACGAATACAGCGCGTTTAATGGTGACGAGCCATAGATGTGTGTGTATGTGTGTGTGTTCAACAGCGTTTTTTTTTCGATCTTCGCCAGTCTATTCTCCCATTCTTTATGAATCTCTATAGCGGAGCGCGAAAAAAATCCCGCAACTACTAAAATGCTTCAAACGCAGCGGGATTCAGGCAAACACTTCTTCAGCCTCAGCTTCGCGCGCACACCGTTCATCCGATTTCGGCAATAAGAGTGTGTGTAAGTGATTAGCGAGAGAAAAGAAGCATTCGACGTTTAAAAAGATTATACGTTGCGCACTGTCACACGCGATATTTATGAATGCAAAAATTTTTTTTTCACTCGTGAGATGTGTAATCTTCGCGAAGCTGACTGAGTTTAAACATGTCATAACCTGTGTCCGTCTTCTCGCCATCGCAATGATATATCTGTTTCGCTAAACGTCGAGTCAATCGATAAAAAAACGGCGCTGTTTCTTTTCTTTTTGCAGTGAACGAAAAACAAAAATTAGTACGTCAAGCCGTCAACGGCGACTGTCATAATACGAGCTAATACAAAATACTGATGCTATTTATTACGCTGACATGTTTCGAAGCTGTCGTTTGAATGACTTTAACAAAATGAGAGGAGCGAAATTTTGAAAAATGGTGGTTAAAACTGTTTGCACGCTTTTAGTCGCATGCGAGCCGCGCACGTACATGCAGACCGTATCCATCACTGCAGTCAAAGCTGAATTTCTGAAAAAAAGCGAACAAAAATTAGGCTGCGAGCGAAAGCAAATGGCAAAATAAATAAATGCAGCAATTTGTATCTCGTTTATTCAAATTTTCGCTTAATTTAAAAGTTTCAAATGATTCAACGAATGACATTTGCTTTCGCTTCGATTTGCTCTCGACTTTTCAATTTTTAATAGCCAAAAGCGCGCTCAACAAATTGCTTCTATCCTAATATTAGAACAGTGATCATTACCACTTTACGAGCGGAAAGCGACGACTGAAACGCGGAGACATCAGAATATTTCACTTTTTCGACGGCTGCGATTATCTGTTTACAGTCAGTCGGCGCATACGAATAAAGCAGAAGATCGAAACAATCGTCATTTATTTTGCGCAATTAATCAAACAACGGCGAAAACATATTCTTAATCGCTTCGGTCAACAGTCGCGTGAAAATAATCTTAGTGTGACGGCGTTTAACACAATTTTGTCCAATTTGTTAGGCGCTAATCAAAAAAATTATTTTCATTTGCTTTAAAGCGGCTCAACGTGTACTCTTCTCTGCAATTGATAATCAATAAAAAGGAGACTAAATTTGTTGCTAAAAATTTACAAATCATTCATCACAGTTGTCAGATGCTAATGGATCACATAAATCAATGAAATTCAGTTGAGAACATATTGCGTGTCTATCTGCGACAGTCATCATTTAAATTTTCAATATTTTTTTAGATAAAATAGCCAATTAATTAGCTCGAAAACTCTTTTCATGTTGAATGAAAGTTGATGTTAAGTGAAATTTTGACGTTAAATTAAACAACTTGTCGTGAAATGAAATATTGTTTTTAAAAACACGAAAAGATGTTTTCAATTTTGCAAATAAGCAAAAATTCAGCATCTTGAACCGCTGGCGCAACAATCGAATTTTTTTCGCATCCGCTTCATACTTTGAAAGTTGGAAGTCAGAAAAAAAAGAAAATTTTATTTGGCGTATATATGAAGACAGAGATGAGTATCATTCTTGAAAGCCCTGAGTAAAAATCTAATTTCACCTGCATTCTCTTGCTTCACTGTAGCTTTCATTGTATTCTTTTTTTAAGTTTTACTCGCAAATAGATAACAGGCAAATGTCGCATAATGCTATAATATGCTACACTGAAACACTCTTATAAACTCTTATCGTTAAAGCATCCATTATGTCTTACGTTTGCAGCGGCATTTGCAGTCTCAAGCTTTTTTCGTTTCGTTCAGAGCGCAAAAAAAAAACAAGAGAATTAGAATTGAAAAGACTCCATTACTTGCGATGTCTTTGATTTCTCACTCTCTTCATCTGTCTTTTAAAAAAAGATTTTCTTGTATATCGCGAGGCGAACGAAAGAGGAAACAAGTGAACGTAAACTATAGGCCGAAAGTATCTTTTCTACATCAATAGCAGCTGTTGTTAGCGCTTTTTCACTGCACACATTACACACGATAGCAGTACAAAGCATTGAGTTAAATGAGTAAAGCAAATTGCTTGAAATTAATTTCTAAAAAGCTAGTCTAGTTATTTAGACTGAAAAATGTGCCTATTAATGAAGTGTAGTGTTCGAAAGTGAAGTGCAAAAGAAAGCTGAAACGACGAAGAATAGAGAATTAGGCTAATAAAGCTCATTCACTTTATAATGCGTGAGCGTCATTTTTTGAAGACTGAATTTAAGCAGATAAAAAAAAGTGAGTGAGGCAACCCTTCGCAATACTGAAGAGCAATGAGTATGAATTATTCAAAAAAGCGAAGAACGCTAATGAAATCTGAATACGCCGTATGAATGTGTTCACTCGCGTCATTCATGTCGATCGTTGAAATATGGAACATTTTTTGCGTTTAAAAATGGGACGAATAAGTAATGAATCATTGATAGACTTTACTACGCGTCCCGTTGATGTTTGGATTCGGCAAACAAAAAAACGAGAGACGGACGACGATAGTGAAGTTGAATGGAAGAGTGAATAACTTAATGTGCAATCAATATTGAAATCAGTGCCATTCGAGAGATTAACGTTTTGCGATTGCCACAACGAACTCGCTACGAGACGATTATTCAATGTTCTTCTCGGTTTCACTGCTAAACAGCGAGAAATGTAGAGAGATGCAAAGAGAGAGCGAGAGTAGTGAGTGAACACATAACACTCTTTTGCATCGAGGAAGAGAGAGAGAAAAAGATTTTCGACTCGAGCTGAAAGYATAAATGCAAAGAAGCGAAAGAGAAGCCGAAAAGCGAGCGAGCAGAAAAGCGAAGTTGAACGCTCTACTTTATTTAATAAAATACACGCGGTAATCAATTTCAAGCGAATACTAAAGTAAAAAATGTCAAAACTTTGACAAGTGTAAAACACTTTGACTTCTTTTTCGTGCAGTTTTTTCTTTTAGCCGCAAAATTTTCAATTCTGAAAACTATCGGAAAGTAATCCGCACTGGGTTAGCTTTTATCTACAAGCATCTAATAGGATTATGTGGCAATTAAAAAAAACTGTAGCCGAGTTAATTGCGCAATGAATGTAAGTAATTAAAACTCTTGTTGCATTGGAGCACATGTTGTTCAATAGTAGCGAAAAATTCTGTGCAAACAACGATTGAAAAATTAATCAAATAGAGATGAGATGAATTATTAACAAACTATTCGCGTTCGCGATGCTGTTTGACAAAGCATATTTTGCGGAGAAAAGCGAGCGGCAGAAAA
Organism: Dinothrombium tinctorium; assembly: GCA_003675995.1. Taxonomy (NCBI): domain Eukaryota; kingdom Metazoa; phylum Arthropoda; class Arachnida; order Trombidiformes; family Trombidiidae; genus Dinothrombium; species Dinothrombium tinctorium. Next base: position 12,924 of record NCKU01000503.1, on the reverse strand, counting down.
AAATCAAGCAAAAAGTCATCTAGTCATACATATTTCACAATTCATAACGTATAATGTCAATAACAATTCATGTCAAAAGATAATGTCAACAAAATGAATGAGAGAGAGAAATAAAATGAAAGAGAACAGCGAGAAGAGTAACAGTACTTACAAATCGAAGCGTTCATTTCGGTGGACAAGCATAGCCAAAATATGAGGCAAAGTTGAATCCGCAACGAATAACTTCTTCGCTCTTCTCGAGTATTTCGATGACAGCTTGCGTATGTCATCATTTTCGCATTTGACTTTCGACCCTTTCGCTGTTTTAACGCTGCCTCGCTTTTTCGAGCACTAATTACTTTCTTTGAGTTCGCATACTTCCAAATTGATTTTGCATCGCAAGTGAAGTAACTCTTTCGCTTCTCGCACTGAAATGATTCGCCGTGAACTTAATCTCGCGCCAAACGTGGTCATCGTCTTGCAACAGCGACCGCAGCATCAAGCGGAACGAAAAGGAATGCAGAGAAGAGATATTGTTTCGCGAAGGAGATATAATCGAATTAAGCGTTCGCTATTCTCGTTACTTCCATTCACAAACATAGACATTTATATGCACGGCGAGAAAGAACACCAGGCTCGTTGCGAAAAGTCTCTGTTCTTTATTTACGCTCAAGATTTATGAATTTTCTAGCTGCTGCTCTCGCTTTCTCTCTCTCCTCGAACATCTAAACGAAGCGATATGTTTTTCTGCAATACTTGTGCGTAACTGCGAGCCGCGTAAGTACAACGCTGCCTGCGCTCCGTAGACACTAGCTTCGAATGTGCGCGTTGCACGTCAAATACAAATCCAATATGATTTTGTTCAGCAGAGAAGATAGCAGATCGCATTCCTCGCTTCTGTCATCTGGTGTTTGCATCACTTCTGGCCCGGCCTTTGCATTACACATTGAATCACACAAAACGCTTATTATACATGATTTTGCACAGCAGCGCTGTACGCTACAAATAGCGTTTCTTTACACAGAAACGCATTTAAGCATCAAATACTTCGCGTGCAAAGAACTCATTATATAATTGAAACGCTTAAACTATCATTTGCTTTTCGAGTACGCAATCATTAGTCGGCTATTAATTTTAGCGCAAAAATCGCCCTCAATCATTGCTTAATTTATTGGTCAATTATGAATTATAGTATCGAGAGACAAAGCGAAGCGAGCAGAAAGCGCGATTAAAGCGGCGATGCTTAAGCAAAGTAACATGGAAAGAGAGCCTTTTAACTAGAAAGATTAAACGATATCGGTCAATCGTCGAGACTTTTTTTTTGCGAGAGACGAAATTTAATACCTGACAAAACTCGATGTAATTGCTAGTTAGTGAATTGTAGTTAGACGGTAATACTTTTTTTGACGTGAAAAATGTTCCGCTCACATTACATGCGATTACTGTTAAGGAATACGCTAAATCGTGACGCGATGCTCTCGCCGAGAATCGCTCGCGGGCAAAGTAGAGCGTTCGTTTAATCGTCTGGCGGAGCAAAAAAGAATCGCCGCTCAATACAATGATCGTATGAGTAACCATCGCTCGGTCCGCTTTTGTCTCCTGCTAGCCACTGTTACTGTTGTTGTATGCCTTAAAGGGTGGATGATTTTCGAGAAGTAAATGTTTGATTGCTATTGATTAATGGAGAGTCGTTAACAAAAGTCGTGTTCAATTTGAAGCAAAAACGACTTGGAAAGCGTCGAGAGCAGTGGTGGGACCTGAGAATTGTGTCGAGCGCACGTCGCTCGTTCGTTTGTATGACTTTTCCGCAATGAAAGTGTTTTCGAAATTGGCTGCTCTACAAAATTAGGCGCTTTTATTCGAACTGCTTGTGTATGCCGAACTTGAATCGATTTTTTCTCGCTCCTTCTTTGTTTCATTTCGCTTTGCTTCTTCCTCTCGTTCTCACATCGCATTCGACGAGCCATTCGCCGTTTGTCGTTAAAAACGACGCACCCGAATTATTGCGACAAATGCAATCTTAGAACGCGATGCAAGCAAAGCACATACATTTTTATTTTCGAAAAACGATGATTGTGTTATTTTACAAATAAATCACGCTTTTACGGCCACTAAAAAATTGTATAGCTACATATTGATGCGCGTGATTATTTTTTTTTTTGCTTGCTTTGTACAATGCCTAACGTTCAGCTATGCGACGATGTAATGTAATCGTAGAGATAGCGAGCGAAGAAGAGATGAAGAAGAAGAAGAAGACGGTGGAAAATTGTATTAAAAAAACTTTTTTTGCGCTTTCAACAATTTTGCCTCTGAAAAAAAAATGTAGAGAACTTTACAGTATTGCGTTCAGCAAATATAAAGCAGCGAAGAAGAGAAAAGTGGAGAGAAAGAGAGAAAAGAAAAGTTTTTTTTCTCAATGTATGAGAGTTGAATTTTAAAAAGAAACCAATTCGTGTTCAACAAAACGATGATTTTATACTTTACTGCACTGTTGTCGAAAATATTGAACGAGAAGCGGACATAAATAAAAACGTAAAATTTTTTTTTTGCTTGTCCTCTCTCTCTCTCTCTCCACGCTTTCGCCCTGTTTGCCTTCATCTCTTCTTGTCTTCTTTTTGGTCTCGTATTTAAAGAATACAATAAATATATTTACGAAGGAAGCGCGCAGTGAAAGCGAGCGAGAAATTTATATTTCAAATCACGTTTTGAAGCTTTTCTCCGACAGTAAACGAGCAACTCATTTATTCTTAACGGGCATTTGACCGTTGCTTTACTTTCACGGCGACTAGCGCTTTCGTTTTGTTTGCGTACAATAAAAAGTGTAAAAGAACCATTTTTTGCCGTCGAATCGCGAATGTAAAATCGTTGTGTTTCACTTTTCAGTGAATAGCATTTAATTAACACGCTTAGCATCGACTTCTCCTCTCTGAAAATGGCGCATTAAAATGTTTTCATTTCTATTTCACAGCTATTTGCTGAAAAAGTGAAAATTTTTTTAACTTTCATCATTTACACGAAATACCATAACCATAATTACGCTAATTATTTGCAATTTACACTTGCAAACATGCGAATCTGAATATTCTGCTTAAAAAAATTCATATTCACGAAAAAAGAGTTAACATCTCTTTGCGTATGTTGCGCACATTTGCTGAGTTTTCTAAAGTCGTTATTTTAAAATTTCACGCGAAACGCTTCAAATGAATTGTGATGTATTTATGTAGTTTCGTGTAGCGATTAACTGTAAACAGACGTTTTCGGCTACATTTGCAGCGATCGCTTCGAACGATAACACTGCGCTAGAATGCGGCGAAAGAGATGAGCGAAAAGATGCAAAGGGATGCGAAAGGATGCGAAAAGTTTGCCAACAAACTTTTTCGCTGCTTAAAATAATGACATCTCTTTGCTTTGCCTCTCTCTTCCCTTTTGTTATTCTTGATTTCGTTTAGCAAAACATTTTTGTGTTCACTGCTCTCTCTTTGCTTTCGTTCTTTTCACAACTTACAAAGCGAAACATCGAGTGTATGTAAATTGCGTTTCGAACGAATCGATTTCACTTAAAGTGAAAGTGTTGACTCTTGGTCAATTTGATTAAATTGCATTCCGCTTTGTTCGTCAATGTTTTTCACTCGGCTTCCTCTTACTCTGACTTTTCTTTTCGTTCACATCGAGCTGTTATCATTGTTTAGCACTTATACGAAATTGCATCTTTAGTGAAAGTTAGAATACAACAAAAAGAACGATTGAACCAAGAATTTAAGTTGAAAGTGAGAGAAAAATTGTCAATTACAAATTTTCATGCTTCTATATTTCGCTGTTTATGCACTAGTAGCATATACACTCTGCTAACTTAACAAAAAGTTTTATCGAATGCTGTAACATTATTTTACTTTATTTTTAAATGAGTAGAGTGTACAGTGTAGTATCTAAAGACCAGAAGCGGTGATTTGCGAATATCAAATGACGCTCATTTGTTATTCTCAAATGCCAACCATTTTTTCGAGAGAAATTTATGGAAGAAACAAAATAAAATACATATCGCGCGTAATTATAGTCGAGCACTTAAAAAATTGCTGGAGAATGTATACGCATAACAAGCGAAAAGTGAGAAGACAAAAAACGGTGCGAGCCATGCTCGAGTTTTTTCTCTGTCGTATTACTCAGCTCAATTATGCCTGCGCTCTCTTCTCATTTTAAATTTCATATTTTCTTCTCATAACAATTTTGACACAAATTGGTTTTCATAGAGAAGAATGCGAAAAAATTGTTAAACGTGAATTATGCGCTAGTTTGCTGCTTTGCTAATAATACGCTCAACATTTGGATTAATTGAAAGATGAGAAGAAAGCTATGAAATACGTAATACCTATACACGCGGAGATTAAGTTGTAATTTATTACACTATAAATGAATGCATTACATTTGCCAGAAACTTTACTAGTTACCGCGAAAGAAAAATTTCTCATTTTATCGAACCGAACGTAACATTCAAAGTAGAAACATGTACAGCATGAAAGCTTACAGCTTTTCTCATAAGATTTTTGTGGTGTTTCGAGGGGTTGGCGAGAGTGAATTCTCAGTGAAGCTATAAATAACAAAAACGCAACTTTAAAATGAAAAACTACATGTTCAACTGCATTTATGCGCTGTCTTACACAGTAACAATCATTTAATCACAATTCGTTCGTTTTTTTGTGAGGGGTGGGCACAGCAATCTGCTTGCGATCAAAATGATTTCATCTAAAATAATGTCGTGTACGCTTTGATTTCTCCGAAAGACATTTTTTTAATGCGAAGAAAATAAACAAAAACCCGCGTAATTTGTGCAAAAATAAATAATCTTGTCATTGTTTTTGTTTTTAGCAATGCGCTTACAAAGTAAAAATTGCTTTCACGAGTTATGCGCCGCTAAGACTCCACTTGTTAATTACAGTAATTTTGCATGGCTTTGCAAAATAAACTATTAATCAATTCGCAATTTATAATCCATGCGTCCGGCGTTCTCAATTGGAACAAAATTTATCTAAATTTTTAGATAATATCGCTTAATAAAAAAAGTTTAGAATGTTGATTAAACATATTTATAATCTATTGAATTATAATTTTATTAGAGGATAAAAGTTCACTGATTTTTAACATCGACAAAAATAATTTTAAACTTTTTTAATTTCAATCAATACGATCTCTAAGATAGAACAATTTGTGTGTCTGCTTATAGTATATAAGATATAACACAGCGCTATATACACTTTATATACTAAACATAGCACTAAATCAATAGCTCAAATTGATCGAAATGAAAAGAAGTATTTTGAACTTATGCTTTTCTCAACTGCAGCTCTCAATGTTTGAAAGATAAAATTTAGTATTTTAGAACAAATTGATGAATGATGAATGAGTATTTATGCGAATAAATGGTGAAGAATTTAATGAAAAGAAGTTTGCTTTTCATTTGGATAAAAATTTAAATCGGCTTAATTCAAGTAGAGCACAATCATTTTAAATTAATCGCTCAACAAATGATTTGAATGTGATACAGTTTCGGAAAAAAAATGTTTGTCCCTGATCGATAATTTAATGCTTATCATTTAGAAACGCATCGATTTCAATCAGAATTCACGACAAAATTTAAAAGCATTTCAAAGTACACTCATGTCCAGAAAAATCTTTCGCTTTACTTGAAACATGCTTTACTGTAAAGCAACAAATTGAAAGATTTTTCTGGCTACAAGTGTACAATTCAGTACAATTATCGATATTGTTTAAGTAGGTTTCAATGTATTCGAATGAAAATGAAAAGTGATAACATTTTGCTGAGTGCAAATAATTTTAATTGTTTTTTTTTATGTAACGATTTCATTTGAAGTGGTTAAGCTGCTTATGTTTTAGTTGGAACAAAAAGATATTAAAAATCGTTTAATAATAAAAAATAATTTTTTTAAAAATGTCAAAAGCAAGAGCTACATAAAAAATAGCGACTTCAATATCATTCTAGCTTGAGTGCTGGGATATGGAATGAGCAGGAACTGATTTCTTAATTCGACAAATTTATTCATTATTGTCCCGTAAAATCAATGTATATTGAGTGCACGCTGTTCGTACGGTCATCGCTAAGTTGGACACCATAGCTTTTCACGCTCTCTTATCACAATTCAAAGCGGTTGCAAATATTTGAATGTCAATACAAAGAGAAATGCACATTTTGTAAATTCACAATTTACTCGCTTTCATTTAACATCTTTTCATTACTTTTTCAAGCTTAACAAATATACAGTCAGAGACAGAATGTTTTGCATCTAATCATAAAATTTATCAAACTTTTAAAGAATTAAATCGTTAATCTGAGTGATTAGACAAGTGAAAAGTATGTAAAATTCTTTTAAAAATTTAATTTTATTTACTTTTGCAATTGAATTTGCTATTCATATTTAATATGGTAGAGCACCGCTGCGAGATTCAATAAGCATTTGACATTTTGACGTGTACATTTCTCTCTCTATACAACTCCAGTAGGAAAAGGATTTTCTTTTGAATCACAAATTATTTTGAGGTCTTCGATTTCCATTGTCACTCGTTTAGGCCCACAATTGCCTTTGTAACTCGGATTGACCACATCTGTTTTGCTGTATCGTTTTAGCTAATTAAGCACTGTCCTAATGTCGCAAGAAAAATTACGCGCTATTTCAATCGGTTCCATCGTTTGTTTATTAAACGAGAGTTCTGCGCAGCCTTCCAAACTTTTCATTTAAACTCACTGTTTTTTAATACAATCGGAGGCAAGATCACACATTAATTGTTTCGGTGGCATTTGTCGTTATTTTTCTTATTTTTAAGGAAAAACCTATTAGACGAAATGGGAAGCTAGTTAATTTACTTAAGGTTTCTGCAACTTGCCTTAACACAGTTGAATGCTGTGTTTTTTGAAGTTTGATACGAGGCAAAATAAACTCAAACTTATTTCTCTACTCTAGAAGGTTTTTTGATTTGTTTTTCAAATATTTTCTAAGGATTTGAAAAACGTTTCATCATCGCTAAAAGTATGCATTTCTTTTCTTAACCAGTATTTTAAGGAGAACATTTTCTGAAAACACAAAACATCTTTGTAAAACGTGTTTCTATTATCTTTCTTGTTTCTTTAAGTATGAAAATTTGTGCAAAATGCGATTTAGCGCAAAATCAAGTTATATGAAGTTGAATATTTGAAAATTCGTAAATATATTCAAAATATTTGCAAAACTGCTTTTCAGCACTCGAAAATACAACGTTTTCAATCGAGTTTATTTTCTTTTTTGCTCCCGTTTTTCAACAATAGCAAAGCTTTTCTAAATCTTGCGCTCGGAAGATGAGAGACTGGCTTTAGCTTTGATGAAAATTTTAACAAACTCTTTCTACTTTCGTCAACTTTTTTTGCATTTGTCACTGTTTGCATGTTACCAAATTTTTTTATTCGTCGCTCACAAAACTTTTTGCACAAACCTACGGCTGTATTTCACAATTTGCTTTAAAATTTTCAATAAACTTTTTGCTTTTAAAAAAAAGTTTTTTTTCTAAAGTCTCGTTCTTTTGATTCCTTCTTTTCTTCGAAAGCTTTCGATATTTATTTTACTTTATTCATTTTGACATGAATTACATGGAAAAAAATCTCAACATCGAAGCTTCTTTCTTTTACTTTCTTCCTTTTTCGGTATAATTTTCGAGAAAAGATGTTTTAAGTAAAGAAGAGAAAGGGATCAAGAAAGAAATCGATGCGCAAGAATTACGCTCGAGTATTTCGAACGCGGAGCGTAATTTTTAATAAATGAATCAGTTTTGCGGAAAATTGATAAAGAACAAATTTGCATGTTGAAAACACTCGTAGACATTTTTCGATTCTATGCGCTTTATTATATTCAAAAGTGAAATGAAATTAAATGAAATTCAAGCTTTTCTTTCTCGCTCTCTCTCTCTCTCTCGCATTGAATCTCGTAATTTGTGCTCGCATGCGAGTGGTTTATTTAAATTCAGTCGTTGTAGAACAAAAAAGCTCATCGAATCAAGTTTAAAGAAAGCTTCCACTTTACTCGGAATTCATTATCGAGCAAAAATATTGTTTATTTTTCGCTAGCATATCGAGTCTTATCGTTTTCATTTCAAAGCAGTTCTCATTTTCAATTTGCTTCACTCGCGATCGATTTTCAAACAAAAGCGAATGAAGTAGTCGTGCTTTCGTCTTGAAGCAAATCTTCGAGCGTACCGTAAACGCGCAAAATTTTTCAACTTTTGACTTATTTTAAAATTCATTGCTGAAAGCGAGCGCACAACTCTCGAGAAATGTATGCACACACACGCGTTCAACATTGAGCTTTTCAACTTTTTTGAAATATTTATGAATGATATTGAAAAGTTATTTTCGGTGCACGCCATTATGTGTGATATATACGATGTTACATTGTATGCGACCGATGTAGCTGTAATCTGTAATTGATGAAAGAGGCGCGCTATTTATTGACTTTAATATGTTTCGCATCTATTTAATATTTGATTCTAACTGAATGCTAATTTCGCATTCGCCGCTACTCTGCTTTCATGCGATACATCAAAACTGATCAAACAAAAACGATTTGATAAAATGCGATTTTTCTTATTAACACTTCAATATTAATTATACATTCCTCGTTAATCGCCCGAAAGAAAAATGATGTTGCACTCAATCATCGACTTTTTTTTGCGACTTACGACTTTGTGCAGGATTATCATCGAAAATTGGCGATATGCTCATTAATTATGAGATTAAAGATTACCCAAAATTGACTTTTCTTGTGATTAATTATTTTTTCACTTTCAAACTTAAACTTGTGTTTCGACTCAATTGGTATTTAAATAACCAAAACAGGTGAAATTTAAAGCATTCTACAATTATATAATAAAAAAAAATTCATTGAGATTCTTGTCTTGTGCGATTTCAATGCGATTCAAGTCACATCTTACTTTCTCATCTCGCAAAAATAAAAGCGAGTTTTTTTCGCAAAGAACTGTCGTCGCTCCATTAAGATGAAAGCAAATCCATTGTTTGCATTGAAAATAATTCAATGGCAACCGTATTTGAAATGAGTGTAACTATGTGTTCGTCCGTTACTTTGTAAATTACATATACATAGGGAAGCCGGAATAAGTGACCTCAGCGCGTATCGAATTTAGATTTCGCACTCGATTTTAGCCGTGAAGCAGACAAAAGCTTTTTCGAAATCCGCTTTATTTTCCGTCAAAGCGTACTTCCCGAAAAACGGGGTCCCTCTCGACGGAGCGTCGATTTCAATCCCTCCTTTTGTCGAAAAATGACTGAAGATCCCTTCTTCGCTATTAAATCTTTTTTGTCCAAAGCCCGAAATTCCTCATATCGCGCTCGCATTTGGTCTTTATCTACAAATGTTCTAAAATGCCACTGCTTTCATCACAATACAGCTGAAAACGGAACCCGAAATCACTTCACATTTTTATTTTCGCTTCATTTTTTTTTCTAAATTCACTCATTATTCTCTTCTTCATGCAAATGTTATGAAATGAATTGAATGCATTAGACACTCTATTCATTTTAAAATAAATTTCAAGACAAATACTAAAGCAAAGCGAACTCTTTCCTTTCTAAACGAAGAGAATGTACACAAGCGTAATTGTAGGAATAAGATAAATACAATGTCGGAAAAGTTTATCTGCCTCCGTCTTTGCGACCGTATTTTTCACTCAACTTTTCTCGATAAGATATTCTATTTCGTTCAAAGCTTTACATCATTTGATTTTTCTTTATGGGGAAAAGAACCAATTAAGAGACAAAGTTTGTTAGATATGTTCTAAATGATTTATATTTTAAACTTCTATTGCTAATGAGATAACAATTTAATTGACCATATAAAACAAAATTTCATTTAAGCTCACTCATAAATAAGAAAAGTTCTAAAGTTCTGAGCTTTTTTCTTTCGCGATAGAATTTCCCATGTTTTGATGGCAAGCGAATTAAGCATTCAGAAAAGAGGTGTCATTAGAGTTCTGAAGTGTGTCTACCATTTAAAAAGTATTAAATAAATAGAAATTAATAAAATTTTAACAATCAATTTAATATTTGTGAATTTCGAATGCATAGAATAAGTGAAAAATATACAAAATTTTAAAAGTAAAACACGAAATTGAATTGAATGATCGAAAACTGATTAATTTTTTAAATGATAAAAATGAAAATGAATAAATTGAAAGCAGAGGAGAAAATAAGTCTTTTAAAAATGAATGAACAAAAATTAGCATCGTAACTTTTCGCTCCTTGTACACTCTTTTCAGTTAAAAAATAAAGCAAAATTAATTCAGAAGCATAGAGAAAAGCTTTCTTTTAAAGTGAACAGAGTGTACCTCGTTTAAAGATTGACTCGATTTAATTAATTGAATAATTTAAATTTTGAATTGTAAAAAATTTTGCACTAATTATCACTATATTCATTTAAAAAATTCAATTGTCATAATTAAATTAAACGATAATAAAAAATTTCAAGAAAAATAAATTTGACTTCACTTCAGAATAAAGGTAAAAAAAGAAAAATTGTTTTTGCTTCATTTTGAAATACATACACATGTAGCAGTTGAAAATGTGACACTTTTGTCAGCTTTCATTGAATTAACGTCGATCTGCTTTCAACAGAAATCACTGTTTTCAACAAATTTTCAAAAAGAAAATTCACACTCATGATTCCAAAACAGCTTTTTTATCTGCTTTTCAATATTTTAACCTTATAATTTGAAGTCAAGCTTCATTTTATCATTTTAAAACCAAATGTCGATTCGCTCGAATTTGTTGTGATTTTAAAAGATTGAGCTTTGTGAAATTTAAAAGAGTAAATCAAATGGTCATTATTTCAAATACATTTTAATATTTTTCTATTTCATCAAGTGAATTTTCCTAAGAAAAAGTTCAAGCAACTTTATTTCCACATTTAATAACCTCTGTTGATGTATTTGGTCGCCATTTGAAATCCTGAGTAAAATGAACAACTAGAATCAGAGGACTGATTTGATTTGTATTATACCATAAGTGCAGTTGGCTCTTAATTGGTGTTGTTTGTTTATTGTAATGAAAAAGAATTTAATGATTAGGGCCATAAATTTTAGCGCTGAGAAGTATCCAAATTTTGTGCTTGACTGGCAACGAAAAATTATGAAAATTTTGTGAAAAACTATGAGAAATTTTTTCACTTTAGCTACAATATCAAGCATATCAACAACAGTCATATTGCAAATAAATACAATCTTTCTTCATATTTTGAAAATGCATCAAAGAATGACCAACTAGTCTATCGCCAAAGCTATAGCAAATGTTGTGCTGAAAAACACAGTACTCAATGCGCATAGAGCCAAAAGCTCGCGCGGTTTTAACTTTAATTGCCGCTTCACTCTGAACGAGCTGGACACAACTATCTGAAGGAGCTTTACCACGTCAACGAAACTCGCACGAGTATCCTGATTGTTTCTCAGTTAGTGTGCTCTTCGCAACAAACACATTTTTTATTTATGTATTTTGTAAATAATAAAGTCAAGATTTTAACCATAACACCCGTTCCGTATCAATCGAAGCTGAATTCTTATTGTGAGGCTAAGGCGCGAATTGTCACAATTATGTGCAAAATTTAATAACATTATTAATCATATAAAATAATTATTAATAAAAATTAAATTAATGTATTTAAGAAAGAATTAAATTGCATATTATGATGATCTTTAATATTGCATCAAGATTGACCTAATCTCTACCTATATGCATAATGCAAACCTATATATAAATTCAAGAATAGAGAAGGAGCTTACTATTAGTTACAGAGAACAAAAGGAAAAAGTAAAATTTATTTTACTTCTAAACTTCTTTACTTTATTTGCTTACGCATTTTTTTTTTAGACGAGTGTTGGTATGAATGCAATAAATTTTTCTTTTTTAATTAATCATTAAATTTTGCTTTAATCGTTGATTTAAATTTTTAAAATGCTTGTTTAAAATGTTTATACAATTTCATAGGGAACGTCAAAAAAAATAATAACATTGGTATGGCTCCTCGTTAGCGGTATTTATTCGACTGCACTCCAATTCGCCGAAATTAATAATTAATGCACTAATTAATATTTTTTGAATTATGTTAGCTTCTTATTTCATAACATCGTGAAGTAATGTAAAGAAAAGCGAAAAAAAACAACAAAAATATTTGAAACAATTTTTGACAAAAGCCTTAAATATTAAAATACTTTAAAAAAAAATATTAATTAGTGTAGTGAAGGTATGTAAAGCAATGTAAAAATCGAATATACATTCAGCAATGAAAATAAAATATAAAAATTGACTCAATACATTTCAATGGGTGAAATGAAATTTTGGCCTGTTTTATCTCGAGAAAATCAAAAGGTTAGCACTCAATATTCGAGCTTTATTTAACACTCATTTGATGTATCAAATTGTACAGCTTTCAAAGTGATTTCAATTTGTCAACTAAATACCTTCCCTCGAAAGTGACTGAAGAACTTATCTTTTCATTTCTAAATTTTGCAGTGCGGTAATCTCTAATGAAAAAAAAACTTTCTGATATGTTTGATCACGACTTGATTTTTATTGTTGATTGTAATTAAACTTCAAATTACCATTAGTTTGAGTTTGTTGCATTTATCGGCTACTTAAAACAATTTTTGCAACGAAAATACCAAAATGTTGTTTTCAATGCCTTCTTTTTGACTTTCACTAGAATCTTAAACTCAAAATTCAACTTTTGAATTCATAATTAAAAACGCAGTTCATAAGCTTAATATAATTCTAATATGAATTCTTAAGAATTTACCATCTATTTGAACCTATTTGGTGCAATTTTTGTGATTTTGTGATTTGGTGCTGCCGGCTCAAATTTGGTGATTTTTGGTCGCAAAAGTTTAAAGAAAAACATTTATTAC